>VWYH01003417.1:191487-240871 GCA_013399365.1 Pampusana beccarii
ACAAACTGGAACACAGGAGGTTCCACTTAAATATGAGAAGAAACTTCTTCACAGTGAGGGTGCCAGAACACTGGAACAGGCTGCCCAGGGAGGTTGTGGAGTCTCCTTCTCTGGAGACATTCAAAACCCACCTGGACACCTTCCTGTGTAACCTCATCTATGTGTTCCTGCTCCAGCGGGGAGATTGGACTGGATGATTTTTTGAGGTCTCTTCCAATCCCTAACATTCTGTGATTCTGTGATTCTGTGGTTATTGTTTTAGATATGAACATCAAAGCGTTTGGGAACACACTCGATATGAACAGCAGTGAAAAAAAAAAGAAAAATTAATATAGCAGTTCCCTCTACGTAGCACAGTGCAGACAAATAAGAACAGACCTATAGAGCAAACCAATGGATGCTGAGGAGCAGTGTCTGCACTGTGTGTGTCTCAGGGGAATTTATACTCAACCATGGCTATAGTATATATGAGTTGGGTATACATGTCGATTCTGATCCAATGGGCTGTGTGTTCCTGTGTGTTTCACTCTTCAAGGTGAGGGCCAAAACCAGGACAATGAAAAACAAGATATAATGTAAAAACAAAGGATTTTCACAAGCAAGAAAATGAGATTATGTTGATGGCATGTACCTAAGCAAACTAAAATAAAGATCCACCCTCAGCTTCTGAACTCCCGCTTCCGGGCGTTCACTGATCACGTTTGTAGTTTGATGTTCTGTAATAGGTTATTCACTTTGAAGACTCTAATCTTCCTTATAGCTTAATCTTCCTTTCAAACATGATTTTCTGATGATTGCATTGGCCCAGTTGCCTCACAGGGCATTGTATTTTAATATTATTTTTCAGGCGAGTAAACTAGAGTCTTTTGTCTTTTGGCAAACCTAGCTTTCCTGAGTGTCTCATGTGGCAGGAGTCAGTTTTAGTTGCTCAACATCTCTCTTCTATTACATTTATGTTTGATCTTGTCCATGACTGAGTCATTGTTGTGGGAAATTTTGCAATCACTGCTCTTTGAGAATTTTTATTATCATAGTAATTTGATGAGAGCGAATTAAATCATGTTGGTAAGACATGTTTGAACAGTAAGAGGAGACTGCCTTGTAGCGGAGAACAATAATCAGTAACAGTGTCAAATCACATCAAGTAGCAAACCTCATGAACAGATATACGAATTCCAACTGACTTTTTAAAGCAGGTTGCGTGACCAAAATAGAGACTAACAAGCAAGCTGATATAGAATTGTGGAATAGTTTGGGTTGGAAGGGACCTTCAAAGGTCGCCTAGTCCAACTGCCCCTGCAATGAGCAGGGACATCTTCAACTAGATCAGGTTGCTCAGAGCCCTGTCCAGCCTGGCCTTGAATGTCTCCAGGGATGGGGCATCTACCACCTCTCTGGGCAACATGTTCCCATATTTTACCACCTCCATTGTTAAAAATTTCTTCCTAATGTGTAATTTGAATCTCTCCTCTTTTAGCTTAAAATCATTACCCCTTGTCCTGTCATAACACGCCCTGCTAAAAAGTCTGTCTCCATCCTTTCTATATGCTCCTTTTGAGTACTGAAAAGCCACAATAAGGTCTCCCTGGAGCCTTCTCTTCCCCAGGCTGAACAACCCCAACTCTGTCAGCCTGTCCTCATAGGAGAGGTGTTCCAGTCATCTGATCATCCTGGTGGCTTCCTCTGGACCCTCTCCAACAAGCCCATCTCTTTCCTGTACTGAAAACTTGAGAGCTGGACACGGAACTCCAGGTGGGGTCTCTGCAGAGCAGAGTAGAGGGACAGAATCACCTCCCTTGACCTGCTGGCCATGCTGCTTTTGGTGCAGCCCAAGACATGATTTACCTTCTGGGCTGCAAGCACACATTGCTGGCTCATGTCTAGTTTTTCATCCACCAGTACCCCCAAGTCCCTCTCTGCAGTGCTTCTCTCAATCCCTTCATCCCTCAGCCTGTACTGTTAGTGGGAGTGTCCCCGACCCAGGTGCAGGACTTGTTGAACCTCATGAGATTCACATGGGCCCACTTCTTGAGCTTCTGCAGATCCCTCTGGATGGCATCCCACCCCTCAGGCATGACAGCTGCACCGCTTAGCTTGGTGTCATCTCCAAACTTGCTGAGGGTGCACTCAATCCCACTATGTCATTGATGAAGATATTAGACAGCACTGGTCCCAGTACTGACCTCTGAGGGATACCACTTGTTACTGGAGTCCATCCAGACATTGTGCCATTGATCACCACTCTCTGGGTGTGACAATCCAGCCAGTTCTTCATCCACCAAACAGTTCCCCCATCACACCCACACCTCTCCAATTTAGAGAGAAAAACGTTGTAAGAGACCATGTCAAAAGCTTTGCAGAAGTCCAGGTAGATGACATCCATAGCCCTTCCTTTGTCCACTGATCTAGTTACTCCACTGTAAAAGGCCACTAGGTTGGTCAGTCAGTACTTGCCCCTGGTGAAGCTATGCTGGCTGCCTAGAATCACCTCCTTATCCTTCATGTGACCTAGCATAGCTTCTAGGAGAATCTGTTCCATGTTCTTCCTAGGTGAGGCTGACAGATCAGTAGTTCCCAGAGTCCTCCTTTCTACCCTTTAAAAAATAGGTGCAATGTTTCCCTTTTTCCAATCACCAGGGACTTCACCTGACTGCCATGACTTCTCAAATGTCATGGAGAGTGGCTTAACCACATCAGCCAGTTCCCCCAGGACTCTGGGATGCACCTCATCAGGTCCCATGGACTTACGTATGTTCAGGTTCCATAAGTGGTCACGAACCAGATCCTCACAGTGGGAGGGACTTTGCTCCCAAAGTCCCTGTCTTTCCACTTGAGAAGTGTAGGAAGAGAGCTTGCCTGTGAAGACTGAGGCAAATAAGTTGTTGATTACCTCAACCTTCTCATTTACCAGTCTTGCTCATCAGGGGGGCACACTTCCTTTGACCTCCCTTTTTTGGTTGACATACCTGTAGAAGCCCTTCTTGTTACTCTTTGCATTCCTTGCCAAGTTCACCTCCAGCTGCACCTTGGCCTTCCTGACCCCATCTCCGCACAACCGGGCAGTGTGCATATATTCTTCCCAGGACACCTGTTCCTGATTCTACTACTGGTGCATTTCCTTCTTGCCCTTTAGTTTGACCAGCAGGTCTCAACTCAGCAACATAGGCCTCTTGCCCTCTTTACACAATTTCTTACACCTGTTGATCGAGAGCTCTTGTGCTTGATGGGAAGCATCCTTACAGATCTGCAAGCTCTGTTCTGCTCCCTTGTCCCTGAGGGCAGTTTCCCAGGGGATCCTGTTGACTAACTCCTTTGAACATCTGCTGATGGATGCATAGGTGGAAGCAATACTTTTAAATATAGTTCTCTCTTCAGAAACTCTATTCATTGAGTGACTAAGAATTTTAACATTTTGAAGGGGCTGCTGGAATACACATTGTCTCTGCTCATTTCTTCTTATAGCCTTTCTCTTTTCTATATTTGCCTGGAAGGAAAAGGAGAATTTGATGCAAATTTCAAAGAAAAAACAAATCAGAAATACCATTTTGAGAAATGGAATATGTTCATTTCAGAATATAAGGAGATGAAGGTAGTATTCCTTCTGTAAATGTAAATAATTACTTTAGTGCCTTAAAATTGTAATGATTTTTATACGAACTCAAATATGTGATTGGTGTAATATTTCAACTTTTTTTTTTTGAAACTTGGCCTGAAAACTGTTTTTAACAACTCATATTCACACAGCTATTACTATATTTAAGCTAACTAGTTTTGATATGTGCCTTCTGCCTTGATCTTAACTACTTTTAATATCCTCTTCATTCTTAGTATGATGCTATCGGTTGTCCCAGATTCTGCACCTGTTATGTCATCAAAGGTTTTCTATGCTGTGTTAGCAAGATGTTCACCAGTTTCTGCACAGCTATAGACTTACTAGTTGGTCCAGACAAAAAAATCCTGCTTTCCTTGTGCACTTGAGTTTCATAGCCTGGGGTGCACATGACCTTGGCTTTAAATTATATCAACAAATTTGTCAATTGATGTTTTCATAGTATTAAACTTGTCTCATTTCTGCTTTTATTGCAATGAACCCATCTTTCCATGTGGAATGCCAAAGACAAATATGGTAGCTGTTGCTGAAGGTAACTAGAAAAATATCATATACTCATGTATCTTTAGTGAAATTTGATATGAAGTCCATGAAGAACCTCTTGAAATATTAACTTAGGGATGGCTCCTTACTGTGTCAGAGGTTTATAGCAAATCTTAGATCTCACATTCCTTTGACAAGCTGCTGGATCATATGATCCCTGCATTGGGCAAGAGTCCCCCAGTCATCAGAACAGCGTCTACATTGACATTTTGCTCTAGAGCATTTTGAAGTGAATGTCTCAGTCATCCTCATCTATGGCATGCCAGTGCAGTTCTCAGACGAGTTTTGGTACCAGAAAACTGTATTTGTTTAGAAGGAAACTCAATCAAAATTTCTGCTCTGTGTGTTCATCAAACACACTCATCACCTGTAATGACGACATAAAACTTCAGCCAGTGAACAGCTCTTTGAATAGCCTCTAATCACAGGAAGAGGACATTCAGGTCAGAGAACCAGGCTAAATCTTGATTGACGCCACCTGAAATTGCCCTAATCACCTTCAGTGTATAAGCAGAGCCCTTGGCAATATGTGCTTTAACCAACTGATTCAGTGTCGTTGCGACAGTGTTTGCTAATGTAAAAGTAGCCTGAGACTCCTACAGCCCCTGCTGAATCAGCCTTTGGGGCTCTGGTTTCCCTTCATGTAGTGTGCAGGGAGATTCTGGAAAATCCATCTTGTGCTAGCAATTTCTACCACTGTCTTGCAATGGCCCAGCTGCTTGATTTTAAACAACATTTGAAAAGGGAGTTTTTGCTCCCTTGTAACCAAACAGATCTATGCAGATGACATGTCATTTCCGAACTCAGTTTTTACTTCACTTCAGTCTTGTCTTGCAATAGTTAACCTATTGAACGTTTTACTTGTTCAAAAATGTTTCCATTTACTTTCAATAAGAGTAAACCATGGTCTCAAAGTTGTCTGTTCTCATGGTATTTATTGATCAATGTTCTCTCTAACTCACTCTCTCTAAAACAGATTGTATGTAGATGCTTA
This sequence comes from Pampusana beccarii, assembly GCA_013399365.1. NCBI lineage: Eukaryota > Metazoa > Chordata > Aves > Columbiformes > Columbidae > Pampusana > Pampusana beccarii. The sequence continues at coordinate 196,635 of VWYH01003417.1, forward strand.
TTAGGGCATAAATGTTGAATGATTTGCCTATTTTTTGTTGCAATGTTGATCACAGCACAGACTACATATCCTGGGATGGATGTGCTGACTATCAGTCCGTTATTTTAATGTCGAAAAGAGTCAGTTAATGCTTCCTTTTAAAATCTGAATTTACATGTATCATAGTACATTTGTACTCTATCATTATACAAATAGCTAAATAATGCTCTGTTCCTGTTCTTGTAAACTTCCTTTCACAGTTTCTGCTTCTACCCTGCTTGTGTTCCTATCACTAATGAAAACAACTTTCAGTCATAGCTGTGGTCCTTATTAACAACAGTGCAGCACTAATCACTTCATGTACAAATGACAGGGAAGGGAGTATTCTGTCAGTCAGATCTATTAGTCTCTGTACCCGCTGATCTTTATATACATAAATGCATGTGAAACAGCCACTGTCCAACACATTACTATAAGTCTGCAATCGAAAACACAACTGCCACTTCCAGGATCAGCTGATTACATAGGCTATCTCCTGCTTAAATCAAACCACACTTTTCCTCTGCAATAACAACTAATCAAACTGTAGTTTATTTTATTACAACACCTACCCTGCTCTGACCAATTAAACCGTCTCTTATCATTCAAGCAGAAGTAACTGTCTTGGAACTGCAAAATTGTCTGACAGCTTGCAAGGTTCATCCTCCCTGTTAAAATCACATCAAACAGCTTCTTCATCTCATCTACATGTTTTCCTCTTGTTTGCATATATAGAATCACGTGCATGTATATCTCCTCAAAAAAGATAGAAAACATTTAGACACCTAGAAAATGAGTTCCAAAATTTGTATTTGTCAGACGGGCAGCACTGCCGTTTACTGCAGCAAACTGTAACAGGAGAGGTTAAGGTTAAGTGATATTCAGGAACGGAGTTCCAGTCTTTCTGTAACTGTATTAAATTTCAGAAAATTTATAGTTCCGCATTTATGACAGGCGTGTATTGCATCACTGTCTGGATTCTGCTCTTCCCTGCAAACCCATTTCCAGAAACACAACACAAAGCACAGCACGCCTGGCATGTTGGCACATTCTCCTGGGCTTGGCATGTCCCACAATACCGGCAAGAGCTGCCTCGTTGGGAAGCAGAAATGAGAATGGTGTAGCAAGGTGCAGCCTTGCTACAAGGGAGGATGCAAGAAATGAGGCAGATATTGGTGCCATAAACTCTTATTCCTGCCAACAAGTCACCCTTTAATAAGAGTTTCAAATGTCCTGTCCTCTCACATGCTTCCTCTTTGAATGGGTGAATACTACAAAAGGAGTACTGAGAGCAGAAGTCACACCACTCAGGAGGGTACTTACAATGGAAATAAATGCATTTTCATCCAAAAGTGGTGGCTCAGAGATCTTTCACATAGTGTTTTTTACCTCATTCTCATACATGAAAATGCAGTAGCAAAAGAGGGTGTCAATGCAAACACCTAACAGAAATCACAAGAGACTTTGGCAAAATGAAATAATTTTAACAAGAATGGTGAGACAAATATACTTCCATGAGTCAGTGTTTACACCTGACTTCATTCAGTGCTAAGTGAGCCTTGTAGTGAATGGAGAGGACACAACTATTTCTAACATCTTCCTGTCACCATGTCATGGCTTAACACAGCACTATACCAGCTACTAGAAAGAAAATCAACTCTATCCCAGCTGAAAACCGGGACACAGCATTTTTCTTGTAGAAGTGGGCCAGGCTTTCTTTTTTCCTTATTATCATGTTTAAGACCAGTGGATCCACGCTATACTGTGGCCAGTACACAAACAAGACAGTTATCCCAGGAAAAAATCTCATTGTCTAGAACATCAGTAGTCAAAGGATTTTTTTTTCCTGAATCTATACTGCATGCTAGGCTTAATGTTTTATCAGACGTATTTTTCTCCCATACAATTTCTGTAAGATAGATAAAACTAATAAAGCTAACACAGCAGAGGTTATGATTGTCTGCAGTGCTACCTCACATAATGGTATAATCTTTGAGTTTTCATTTTGATATTGTCATTCCCTTCATCGTTTTTAAGTGTAGAAGATAATATGTTGTGTAAACGCTGGCTGGTGTTTAAAAGCACTGTGACTCTGGAGTTCTAGCTATCATCTGGTTAATTCTGGTTGTGAGGTAACAATTAAAATTTTATTTTCGGTAACATATTCAGCCATCCATCATCAGTGAATCCTCTTTTGTGTTACTACAGAATTCAGCAGTGTGAGAAAATTGTGTATCCTTTGATTATTATCGAAAGGCTTCCTGTATTTGTTTTATGTTAGTGTTCTGTGTTTAACCTCTTCCCTTTAATTTTGTTACTGACTGTTTGAGCTATGTACAAAACAAAATCCAGGTTATAAGATGATCTTAAAATCATGCGTTAGGGTGGCAAGGAAAAGGTGCCAACTGCTTTTGTGTTCTAGAGCACAGGTGGAGCACAAAACCTCGTCATATACTCTTTGATCTGGTCAAATTATAGCCTCCTTAAAGTGGGAGGGAAGAGATGGGTCTTTACGGGCCTATTTGATCTGTTTAAACATTTATGTGATAAGTTTGTAGTGGTTTGGTTGTAGTTGTGGGATGGCTTAATTATAGGTTGATCCAGCAAAGCTACCTGTATTTAAAGAGTTGCATAATGCTTCCTTGTTTGCCCAAGACTACTTTCAGTCACTCATAATGATTTCAACAGATGAAGGTCATTTGCATCGAAAATGTAAGTTATTTGAGATCAAGTCGAGGCTGATTTTTTTCTCAACAGCATATTTACTTTTAGCTCAAAAACATAATGTTTTCTTAGAAAGTGAGAACAATAATAAAATAAAAACCATTACATACATACACACAACCTACCTGCTCAAAAATTTCAGTCTCTCTATCTTTTAAAAGAAAAGCTTTGCTATTTCCCAGGGATTACTCTACTGTCAGGTATATGTATGTTGGTATCATGCCTGTCACGCTTGATTAAATCATGAGTCTGATTTGCATTTTGCAGATAAGTCATTAGTGTTTGTTGGCTCATATGCAAAGAACGACCTTTCTGAAGTGTGTTTCATCTAAGGATATTTGAGGTTGACCGAGGCTTTCCTTTTAGTTGTCACTGCAACCGTAGGCCTCACGATTGAAATTAGATATACAGGTGAGATTTGCCTGACCAAAGAGAGACCTTTATCTCAGACTAAATGCATCATTATCCAAAACTCTGCTAGCTATAAATTCACTGCAGGATGGTTACCTTATTTGTAGCTATCTACATTCTAGATGCTTATGCTAAGTTATTTGCTTTTTCCTCACATACCCCATACTGCCTCTCATGGTGTGCAGATAGCCCACTCAGATGCAGATGACAGAGGAGCTGAACTGGAAGAAGAGAGGGTAAATTGGAGCAAAGGCGTTTGAGGTATGATAAAAAAAAGAAAATAGACCTTTTCGGATGTAAGAGATTATACTAGTATTTAAAGAGAGACATGTCCTGGGGCCACGGCTGAGAACAAAGAAAGAAGAGAGAACTAGGGTAAGAGAGGGGTGTGAAGGCCAGAGCTAAAGAGGACAAGTCCTAAAATAGTATGAGGAGGCTGGGCTCAGATAACAGAACAAATTGTTTTGGGAGTTGCTTGTGTATTCATAATGTCAGTTCTCCAAACCATAGGAAGGTAGCAGTTTGGGGTTGCATATTTCTTCAAGGTACCTGCTGCATACAGAGTTTTCAGTGTGCTCCAGATGAAACAAGACTCTAGATATTTTGAAAACTGTGCAAAACAATGTATCACTTCTGTAGACCTCCTTGCTTAGGTTTGCTCATCATCTGTGTTACTTGAGCAACTTCCACTCAATTTTTATACATAAACTCTTTTAATGTCACAGATTTATTTGAAGATATTACAGAGTTTCGGATGAATATCCATATTGTTCCGCTTAAAGTGGATATATAGTGAAGGTTAATAATCAATGAATATTTCGGTAGTAATCAAAAATACTTGGGGAAAAACACACAGTCCGCTAAGAAAGATAAACCTACTAATGTTCTTAAGTTAAAACAAAACCCATGGCAAACAACTATAGATTTCATAGTAGTTTATTTTCAATGTAAGTAACTCCATTAGAAAAGTCAGTGCCCTTCTCATCCCAGGTATATTTCTGTTCTAATAACGCAGTTCTTTTAATCTAAACAGCTTGCCTTAAATACATTCAGAAGGCTGTGAGGTGGATTAAAAGAGCAAGAACAGTGTCTTGTGTAATAGCCTTCTGATAAAAGAATGTTTTGCCCCCTTGCCTCCTCCTGGGAAAATACTTAAAACATGGAAAAAAGCAAGATTAATGGGAGATTCTGAATCCCATTTTCATCGTAGTGTTCAAGTATAGCCTCAGCTTGAGGTTGGCTAAGGTTGTGGTTACTCAACTCAGTTTCAGGTCTCTTCTCTCTCCCCTCCCACCAGCTTCTTCCCAGCTTAGCTGCCCCAGCACTCAGCACTCTGGATGTAACAACTCTCCATCTCATGAACACGGCCCGCACGTAAGTGCTGAGCTCAGCCCTCTGACACCTGCTGCTCGATGAGGCAGCAGAGAGTGCCAGGGCGCACAGATCCCCTCCATGCTGCCTGTGTGCCCACACTCCCCCTTGCCTTACAGGCTCCGGAATATCAGGTCGTGCAGGTCTGGAAGAAGTGGCACCCTTTGTATGAACTACAGCTGAAACTCACCAATTGCCTGAATATTGACAGTAGGCGAATATTGAAGCTGCCCTCACTGCCCTCAAAGCTGAGGAGGAACCAGGTGTGCTGTGAAGAGAAACATCTGGGCCAACTGACCCTGAACCAAGCAGAAGCACCAGGAGGAAGCAGTGAGTGACAGCAGTGGGCGAATCCCTGCTGCAAGGGATGGGCACACTCATTTGCCGACCCGACCTGTTGTCTAGAGGGGTTTGCTGCTTGCCAACTGTGACCTTACGGGTAAGAATTAAAGAGCAGACCAATATGGATGACAAGGTAGTGAGTGTCTGCTAATGGGCCCCCTGACCAGGAAGAACAACTGGATGAGGCTTTCTGTGGACAGCTAGAAGCAGCCTCCCATTTATGGGCCCTGGTCCTAAAGAGGCATTTTAACCACTCTGATATCTGCTGGAGGGTCAATAGAGAAGGGCATAAGCAACTCAGGAGGTTCCTGGAGAGCACCAATGACAACTTCCTGACACAAGTGATAGAGGAGTGAGGGAGGTGCTACACTGGACTTCATAATAACCAACAAGGAGGGGCTTGTCCGTTATGTGAAGGCCAAAGGCAGTCTTGGATGCAGCGACCATAAAATGGTGGAACTTATCATCCTGGGTGGACAGAGCAGGGCAAAAAGCAACATCACTACGCTGGACTTCAGGAGAGCAGACTTCACCCTCTTCACATATCTGCTTGGTGGAGTTCCATGGGATAAGGACCTAAAAGGAAGAGGATCCTAGAAAGTTGAATAATATTCTCCTCTTCCAAGCTCAAGAGTTCCATCCCAACAAATATTAAGTCAGGGAAAAATAGCAGGAAGCCTGCATGGATGAACAGGGAGCTCCTAGCCAAACTCAGACACAGAAAGACAGTCTACAGAAGATGGAAGCAAGGACAGGTAATGTGGGAGGAATAAAGAAACACTTTCCAAGCATCCAGGGATGCAGTTAGGAAAGCTAAGGCCCAAATGGAAATTCTTCTGGCCAGGCATGTCAAAGGCAACAATAAGTGTTTCTATATGTACATAGGTGACAAAAAGAAGACCAGGGAAAATATGGACTCATTGCTCAATGAGATCTGGGACCTTGTCACACAGGACATGGAAAAGGATGCAGTGCTGAATGCCACCTTCGCCTCAAGTCTTTACTAGCAGGACCAGCCTTCAGGTATCCCAGGTCCCAGAGATCAGCAGGAAAGGGTGGAATAAGGAAGATGCACCCTTGGTGGAAAAAGATTAGTTCAGTGAATATTTAAGCAAACCAGACATACGTAAGTCCATGGGCCCTGATGGGGTACACTGCAAGTGCTGAGGGAGCTGGCAGATGTCTTTCTAAAGCCGCGGCAACTGGGAGAGGTGTCCAAGGATTGGAGGAAAGCAAATGTCACTCCTATCTTTAAGAAGGGCAAGAAGGAGGACCCAGGGAACCACTGGCTAGTTAGCCTCACCTCAGTCCCTGGGAAAGTGATGGATCAGCTGACCTGGAAACCATTTTTCAGGAACACAAACAACAAGAAAATCATCAGGAGTAGTCAAGTGCAGCTTCAACAAGAGGAAATCACGCTTGACCAACTTGATAAACTCCTACAATGAAATAACTGGCCTCGTAGCTAAGGAGAGAGCAGTGGACATCGTCTGCCTTTCACACTGTATCCCATAAGACTGTCATAGAGAAGCTGCTGATGTACAGGTGGAGTAGTGCTGGGCTCAGTACAAGAGAGACATGGACATACTAGAATACAATGAAGGGCCATGAAAACGATAAATGATAAAATGTCCTAGGAGGAAAAATTGAGGCACACAGGCCTGTTTAGCCTTGAAAAGATTCAGGGAGGATCTCATTAATGTACACAAATACCTGAATGGAGGGCTCATAGAAGATGGAGCCAGGTTCTTTTAAGTCATGCTCAGTGACGGGACTAAAGTCAATGGACACAAACTGAAACACAGGAGGCACCACCTGAAGACCAGGAAACGTTTTTACTGTGAAGATGACTGAGCACTGGAACAGGCTTCCTAGAGACGCTGTAGAGTCTCCACCATTAGACACACTCTAAAGCCATCTGGTCCTAGACAACCAACTGTAGGTGGTTCTGCTTCCTAGCCAGCAGGCTGGACCAGATGACCCCCAGAGGTCCCTTCTCTCAGCCATTCGGTGAATGTACCTCTTCCCTTGAAGCCAGACAAGCAAAACTGATATTCTGCTGGCCCCTTGATCATACATTCATAGGGATTATGCAATCCCTAAGATACTAATATCCTGCAGCTTATGACTGCCAAATATGTGGAAGTTTGGGTTATCTGCTGCCAATAGTTTTCCTCAAGAGGTTTTGAAAATAGGCAGTGTGTTTTTTGCAGTTTATCAGTGAGATGACAGAGTAAGACTTTGTACTTTTAAGATCCTGAATTCATCAAGTGTTCTGTGATCATTTTAGGAGCACCAAGGAAGCTCCAGACAACTGTCCAATTTGTGCTCTAAAACTTCAGCTAGAACTCACCACTACTCATACTGCAAGGACAAGTACTACTAGCATGACAACACTATAACAACACAAGAACACTTCAATTAAAATTTAAAAATCCAATCCCCTGCAGAAATAGACATGCTTATCTTCATAAACTAGTTGATGTACAATAAATGAACAGTTTTTGTAGAAGATCCTTTTATTTTGAAAAAAAAATTATTACTCACTGTTGTACAAAATATATCTAAAACATGATGTTAAGATAATGTGGACACAACTAGATAGGTTGCAAATTATCTAGTTGCGAAGAAAAAATCTTCACAATTTTTAAGGTGATTCAAGACAGTAACAACAAGTGAATTATACATTTTGAAATATTTCACTTTTAGGCTTCACACAAATGTTATTTTGTACTTATATTTGTAAACCTTAATGCTTTATACAAAATTTTCATTCAGATTAGATGATACAATGAAAACAATGGTTTACAGTTCATTTTTTAAAGCATCTCAATTACCTTTCTAGTCTTGGTTTTACAGAAATAGCTGGTTCAGTTCAGAACTTTAATTTTTAAAAGAGACAAACAAGTAGAAGTGCTTGCAAATTTATGCTTTGAAAATGGACAAAAAAAAGCACATAACCAATTATCTATGTTTGTTGAAATGTAAAAGAAAAAAATTAAAACATTTTTAAGGTAAATTAGACTAGAAAACATTATTTTGATTTCAATAAGTTATTATTTTAACTCCAGAGTGGAAAGTGGGCAACCATCTACTTAAAATAGCCAACACCAATTCAATTAAAGCTCATACACATTTGGTCTATTCTTTTAGAACATTACTACTATTGTATTTCATGAGGAAAGAAAACATATTTCCAGAGATTTCTCTACGCCACCCCTCAAGTAATTTTCAAGAGTGCATTCTGTTATTTATCCTAGGTCCTCCCGAACTATAGGATTTTTGTATAATTTATAAACCAAAACAAAACACCAAACACTAAAAGGAGGGAGGGGAAGACATTAACACTACCTTAAAAAGTGTACAGCAAATAACTGAAGATAAAGATGAAAGACACAAAGAAGCAAGAACATAACTGAGGACAGATCTTCACCCGGCATAAAGCCAGCACAGCCCCACTGGCATCAGCAGAGCCATCTTACCCATGTCAGCCACAGATCCGCCTGCCCATGTACAGCAAAACTCATTCACGTTAGTGATAAAGAAGAGTGGTGTCCAGATGAGTACTGTTAGCATGCATTTTTTAAATCAAGTAAGTTCATAACATCTTGGTTCTCATCTGGTGTTTTGCTGCTGGTGACTGTTGCTCTTACCACTGTCAGTGTACCCAGTTCTGGATGAATTCATCACCACTTTCAAATGATGGAATATATTTAACATTGGTCCACAAAGTTATTAACCACAACTAGTTCTTATCAGAAATATTCTGAAACCCATTTGCAGTGTGCAATGGAAGGTTTCAAAAGTACTATTTTATAACTTTGGCAAGTTTTTATACTGTTGCAGGTTTTCACTGACCATAACCTGTGTGGAATGAACTGCAACCACTGGAAGTCAGCAGCAGATGCACACTGAAATTTAGAGCAGCGTGACATTTTGTTGTTACTAATAGTTCCTTTTACAGATCATTAGCTATAGTAAATTTTTAAAAATATCTCCATAAAGCATATGTTTACAAAGCAACTGATAAAAGCAGAATTATAACAACAGAAATAAGTAATTGCACAAGTTTCTCTTTCTCACAGGCAGGAAGACATTCTTATAAGGCACAAGAGAATTCCCAGATTGCAGAGGACAGACTACTTAACCAGGAGTGCAAATATTAAAAACACATAAAACCTGGGAAGCAGAGGCTGAATTCCAGAAATAGATTATGGCAGTATTCAGGTCCACTACTGTCATCTGCCAAAGGTATTTCAGACTTTCATATATATATAGTGTATATGTATGCTTAATCTAGTAACATAACAAATGGGATTCAGATGATTTCTGCCAGAGATCTGTGTAAACGCATAACTCTACGATCACCACATAAACACTCAAAATAGTTTAACCCTGTGTAATTTTGCATCTAAAATAAAGCTATTTTTAAAACACATTACTAATGCAGTGCATGCTCAATCTCTTTGATCTGTATCTTCTGTGAAGTTCCACTTACAGAAAGAAACATTTTAATGAAGTAGGTAACAAGGCAAGTAAAAAAGGTAGTGGCAGCTACACTGAACAAAACTCTTGGCAATGCTCATCATTTCTGCAACGATACTATGTTAAAACTCACAAAAAACTGAGGTACAAACTTCTGTCAAGTAAACACGAGATTTGTCTTGCACTCATTAGAACTACAATAGTCACCCCTATTTCCTGATTTTGTTTTAAATCTTTTATTTCCTTAAAAGAAAAATATATACTCGCATACAATGCTGATACCCTATGTGGTGACGCCATAATCCCTTAGGATAGCAAGTTTGATGGGTGGTAACCCATTAGGAGAAAAATATATTTTTGAATATTTTACATATATACAATACATATATATTTAATTTTCAATCAAAATATAAAATTTTCTAATGCATTCATTTTTAATGTGAAAAATGAAAAAGTGTTTTGTATTTCAATTCATTTAAGTTAAAAATTAACACGGTATTTCATATCCACCAGTAATGTTTCTTGGTTTATTTCTACAGCATTAAAAGAAAACAAAGAAACAGTGAGTTAAAAACCCTTCCTTCTCCAAAGCCAAATACAATAAAATTTTGAAGCTGAATAATTAATTAAAAGGGCAACACCAAGTTTTGCATTTTGAGTAATCACAAAGAATAGGAAATGTAATCTAAGTAGAAACTAGCTTTATTATATTAATATAGTCTAAAGAAAAACCATTTTGAATCCCTTATTTTTGATGGAATGTGTATAGCAGAGATAAAAAAATAGTTGTAAATTTTAAGTAAGAGTTAGTTACACTCTCATCAGCCTATACTACTTTTGATAAACTTCTCTCTCCCTCAATTCCAGAATATCTAATATCACAAAAGTATGACAGACACTTATTTACAGGTCTTTTTTCAGCACTGTGAAAGGCACATTTATCTTTTTACGCATGCTTCTGCTAATGTCCTAAACTTGGGTTCCAGCTGATCTAAGAAGTCAAGTGCCTCTTCTTCATGCTGATCACTGCAGCAGCCTACAGAGCCAGCCAGGGATCCTTTTCCTTCATAGTGATACGAAAGAAGATAATCTTCAGAATGCTTCTGTTCTTCATCCTGTCTGCATAGGTGCACCTTCTGCATAGGAACAGAATACACCGTATTATTTTCTTAAATTGATTATCCTTAACATATTGCATAAAAGTAATTTCTTTTGATTTACCTTTCATTGATTAATTTTTAATCAGAGTGTGTCCTCTAATGGATTCCTACATACAAAAAATGCACATGATTGGTCTATATCATTAAGACTACAAAATATAAGTATTTAATAAAGAAATAATTTCTATTAATCACGTAGGTAACAATAAAAGAGGAAGAGCCTGTTTAAATAACCTGTCGAGCAACTGAAATTCACTCAGTATTAAAAGTCTGACTTACACATAACTAGTTAGGCAACTAGTGAGAGTTTTTGATCTCCAAAGCATGGAGTAACTACATTTCTAATGCTGTGCATTCTCTCCAGCACCATTGCTAAGTATCAGGTTTAAATTAGTACAAAGCAAGCAGTTAGGACAAAAGCAAACAGACATTCTCAGAAAAAAATTCAAAAAAGCTCGAGTAATTATTCTAAAGAAGTAAATATTCTACATGAAAAATAGCATACTGTCTATAATTTAAGCCAAGGAAAGTGATTTACACTTATGTCTAATATACATAAAGGATGACGTTTTGAAAGGGCAATATTCCAAAGGGGATGCAAGGGAGCAAAGGAGAGGAAAAACAAAACCAAACCAAAACCAGAAAGCCACCTTTCTAGCACAAACACATGTCTTCCTTCAAAAGTCTGTACATACTGACCACAACCTACACTCCAAAAAAAAAAAAAAAAGTTTCAGAATACTTACTTCACCTAAACGAGGATGTGTGAAATTATGCCATTCTGAGTAGGAGTATCTACATGTATCCATCATAGTCTGTCCTCCTCCTTCTTTAACTGACCCCAGAGTCTGATGTCCGCCTCCCTTGACCGATTCCAAGGTATGCCCTCTTCCTTTTACCGATTCAAATGTTTGTTGATCTCCTGTTTTTATTGCATATCCTCCTTGATCAGTTGTAGTTTGTAGAGGAATTATATTGTGATCCTGAAAAAAAAAAAAAGCACTAGTGTGGATACCATTGCTTTTCCTTTTTTCTCCCCCCCCCCCTTTATTTTTTTTTAATTCAAAAGATGAAACAGCAATCATGAAATGTTGATCCTGGAAACTAGAAAGCCTCTAGCTTTGCACTGTGATATCTTGAGCAAAAAGCTATCCTTAGTAATTAGTGTAAAAAGACCAATAAGTGGTCTTTGGAAAGGATACTACAACAAGGGCGGGGAGGAAAGTCTGCCTTTAAATACGATACGAGATCCAAAAACTGAATCTTTATCCCAATGAAAGCTGTACTGTAATCCATATACTAGTTTCTTAAATCATCATGTAAAAATAACATTTGGTTTTCAAAGTCAACAACCTGTAACCCATTAAGTGTGGTATACGGTCATACGCATGTTTCATTCTGTTTCTTCATACATTAAGTCTGCATACTGCATGAAATATGGAAAAACTAGTAGTGGATCACAAATTAAAAACTACATTATCAGTTTTTAACAGCACTGCATTACACTTTATAGACAACAAGAAATTTAACACTTGCCACCATTAGGATTTCTTGGTTTTCAAAGTGAAGTAAACTCAATGGGCTTTAAACTAATCTCCTTTTCTTGCAGAGGGCAAAGTCAGAGGGTGGGGGGCAGAGGAGAAGGGGAAGAGCCTGAAGAGCTTAGTCTTTGTGTATGAATGCAGTCCCAGGCTAGAATATGATCATGGTAGACTGAATCTTAAAGTTTAGATGCCAAAAGCAATTACACATTTCACAAACATGGACTAATCATATTTTTTCCACGGGCTCAAAAAATCAACTGTATTTGGAGTCTTTTTTCAGGAGAAGGGTAGAAATTGCACCTGATTTTACAATGACTATCTGCTAAATTTAAAAATCCTTCTCCAAGGGAAAGCAATAACATTTTTCCATAAACATACATTCAACATCAGCAAAACAGTAAATTTCCATCTAATGTCATTGTTGACAATGACTGACATGATTAAAATAGTCACCTGAAAGTTCCAACCAAACAGCTAAAGTCTGGAAGAATTATAAGCAGCTGGGCTAATAACTACAGGATATGTTTAAATATATATGGTACTGCTTGCAGGAGGTCCCGTTTTCAGACTGAAATGGTATGGATGTCTTAATTACATGTTTCTATATTGAAGTAAATAGGTGACTTACCATCACTTCTTCTCCTGGAGCTTCTGTATTTGAAATTATTAAATTGTGATTGGCGCAATCATCAGTCACATGCCTGTGCATTACCCCAGTGCCACAGCAGCCACAAATTGTGATCAGGATTACTATGGAAAGGAAATCAGTGCGGATGATACTATGAACTTTACCTCATAATGGTATCTACTTCTGTTAGATAACTAATTTTGTTGTATTAGCTTTTTTAAATGCCTGAGCATCAAGTATGGTCTAAAAAAATAATTTATTTCCAAAAATGACCATACTCAAAACTGTACATATGCACATTTTTTCAAACAGTATATGGAGTTTTCACTACACTGTCGAACTAGTTCATTCTTCTTAAACTCATCTTGATTTCCCTGAAAGAAATGCAAGCATCCTTTATGAAAACACTGTGACTGCAAAATTTCACAGTAATAAAAAAATTACACCAAATCCACATGAAAAATCATGTCTTATGCTTACAACAAAGTTGTACATAAGACATGTTTCATCTATGAATATGCAGACATCAAATTATATCATAAGGAACTAATATGCAAGCTAAAGGTCCCAATACTATAAACTTATCTTTCCCAGAAAAGGTCAGCAGAACCCTGGAGGATTTCAAGCATTATGTTACAGCACAATCTTATTTAATTCCTTGTACTCAGCTTATTCCTCCTACAATGCTACTTCATGTTGTCATGGAGACTCAGCCAGAAATGACTTTGTATAAAAGAATCATGAGCAACTAATACCTCTCCTAAACTAAGTACTAAACATTTCATTCAGAGAACCACTCTTTCCTTCTCTTTTCAAGTTGACAGTTTAAAAATAAAGAAGCCCATGAGGAACAGAACAGTTCTGNGCCACCTTTCTAGCACAAACACGTCTTCCTTCAAAAGTCTGTACATACTGACCACAACCTACACTCCAAAAAAAAAAAAAAAAGTTTCAGAATACTTACTTCACCTAAACGAGGACGTGTGAAATTATGCCATTCTGATTAGTGTTCTCTACANCCTCTAGCTTTGCACTGTGATATCTTGAGCAAAAAGCTATCCTTAGTAATTAGTGTAAAAAGACCAATAAGTGGTCTTTGGAAAGGATACTACAACAAGGGCGGGGAGGAAAGTCTGCCTTTAAATACGATACGAGATCCAAAAACTGAATCTTTATCCCAATGAAAGCTGTACTGTAATCCATATACTAGTTTCTTAAATCATCATGTAAAAATAACATTTGGTTTTCAAAGTCAACAACCTGTAACCCATTAAGTGTGGTATACGGTCATACGCATGTTTCATTCTGTTTCTTCATACATTAAGTCTGCATACTGCATGAAATATGGAAAAACTAGTAGTGGATCACAAATTAAAAACTACATTATCAGTTTTTAACAGCACTGCATTACACTTTATAGACAACAAGAAATTTAACACTTGCCACCATTAGGATTTCTTGGTTTTCAAAGTGAAGTAAACTCAATGGGCTTTAAACTAATCTCCTTTTCTTGCAGAGGGCAAAGTCAGAGGGTGGGGGGCAGAGGAGAAGGGGAAGAGCCTGAAGAGCTTAGTCTTTGTGTATGAATGCAGTCCCAGGCTAGAATATGATCATGGTAGACTGAATCTTAAAGTTTAGATGCCAAAAGCAATTACACATTTCACAAACATGGACTAATCATATTTTTTCCACGGGCTCAAAAAATCAACTGTATTTGGAGTCTTTTTTCAGGAGAAGGGTAGAAATTGCACCTGATTTTACAATGACTATCTGCTAAATTTAAAAATCCTTCTCCAAGGGAAAGCAATAACATTTTTCCATAAACATACATTCAACATCAGCAAAACAGTAAATTTCCATCTAATGTCATTGTTGACAATGACTGACATGATTAAAATAGTCACCTGAAAGTTCCAACCAAACAGCTAAAGTCTGGAAGAATTATAAGCAGCTGGGCTAATAACTACAGGATATGTTTAAATATATATGGTACTGCTTGCAGGAGGTCCCGTTTTCAGACTGAAATGGTATGGATGTCTTAATTACATGTTTCTATATTGAAGTAAATAGGTGACTTACCATCACTTCTTCTCCTGGAGCTTCTGTATTTGAAATTATTAAATTGTGATTGGCGCAATCATCAGTCACATGCCTGTGCATTACCCCAGTGCCACAGCAGCCACAAATTGTGATCAGGATTACTATGGAAAGGAAATCAGTGCGGATGATACTATGAACTTTACCTCATAATGGTATCTACTTCTGTTAGATAACTAATTTTGTTGTATTAGCTTTTTTAAATGCCTGAGCATCAAGTATGGTCTAAAAAAATAATTTATTTCCAAAAATGACCATACTCAAAACTGTACATATGCACATTTTTTCAAACAGTATATGGAGTTTTCACTACACTGTCGAACTAGTTCATTCTTCTTAAACTCATCTTGATTTCCCTGAAAGAAATGCAAGCATCCTTTATGAAAACACTGTGACTGCAAAATTTCACAGTAATAAAAAAATTACACCAAATCCACATGAAAAATCATGTCTTATGCTTACAACAAAGTTGTACATAAGACATGTTTCATCTATGAATATGCAGACATCAAATTATATCATAAGGAACTAATATGCAAGCTAAAGGTCCCAATACTATAAACTTATCTTTCCCAGAAAAGGTCAGCAGAACCCTGGAGGATTTCAAGCATTATGTTACAGCACAATCTTATTTAATTCCTTGTACTCAGCTTATTCCTCCTACAATGCTACTTCATGTTGTCATGGAGACTCAGCCAGAAATGACTTTGTATAAAAGAATCATGAGCAACTAATACCTCTCCTAAACTAAGTACTAAACATTTCATTCAGAGAACCACTCTTTCCTTCTCTTTTCAAGTTGACAGTTTAAAAATAAAGAAGCCCATGAGGAACAGAACAGTTCTGCCTAACTGCCCACTGTGCAGTCTAATCTCTGAATATATAAACTCCTGTGGAAATTGGCCAAGAGCCACTTTCAAGTTTGTTCAGTTTCTGCAGCTATCAGCTGTCAGCCAGATCCGCATCAGTGGTTCCAGCAGGTCGCTGGGAGATGGGAAGAAGACATCCATGACAGCACTGAGCAGAGGATACACACAGTAAAACCTAGCCACAATAAAATAATGGGTCTATCTGGAAGGGGTGCACTCAAAGAGGCAGTGACAAAAAGGTAGCTGGCATTTCACACAGTCCCCACATCTGAATGTTCCACCTCCAGGCTGTATCACAAACTTGGGTACCTGTGCTGCTTAGATAAAACATGGCTCGCTCTAACCTTCAGAACATGTGCAGGTCCCAGTGGTCTATCTGCCTGAATAAGAACAGTTAGCTGAGACTGAACAGGGGCAAGAAGATAGGTTGATCATTCCAGAAAAAAATGTAAAAGAAAGAAGAAAGGAAAAAAACCCAAAAACAAACTCTGAAGGATTTATTACTGTAGTATATCCTCTGGTGATTAATCAGACTATGTCTGATTCTGGTAAAAAAAAAGTTGTCTGACTTTGCTATTACATATCACTGTCACCACCTCACTGGTTAACGTTAATATTAACCTGCTAAGAATCTGTTTAGTCTTTGGGCAACTCCAGTAATACAATATGTATTCAAGGGTTTGGTTTGTTGTGGAAGTCTCCAACCTGCCCTTCAACCTCACACTGGCTCTTATAAAATCCCTTGTGAAATTCTGTGTCTCAGACAGTCCATGTTTTAACCCATAACACAAGAAAGGTCACAAAAAGCTCTAGGAAACTGATTTCAGCATTCCTACAAACAAAAATGTGCATCCCAAAACCAGCACTAACCTCACAAAAAACCTCTTCTATCCTCACATCAAGATGAGATCTGATAAGCACTACAAATCCCATCCTCTTTCGGTTCAAGCAATGAATGCAGTTTTTTGGCCTCGCTAACATGAACACACAGAACATCTCACATGAAAGATACTTAAAAGAATAAACAAAAATCCACACACAGCAACTACAGGACAAGATGAGAGCAAGCAGCCTGTGACACTGATACAAACAGAGAAGGCGCACGAGGGTTATGCAACTGCCTGAATAAAAGATGAAATGTTCGAATCAAGTTTGAATCAGGTCCTCTCAGTTGATTTTAAAATTAAGTGGCTTGCACTTTATGTTAAAAACCAAGTGTACTTACACAGCAGCAACAGTGATCCTAAGATCATTGCAAGGATGGCCCATACGCCAAGTGTAACGCTTCCTTCACGAGGCACTCGGGTCTCGCCACCGCATTCAGTTGGAGTCATGCAATCACAATAGTTAACTTTTACATAGGTCTCTCCTACCTTTCCTCCATTATCAGTCACACTTACAGGAATATCATATATTCCAAATGGAATATCACCCTTTGGTGAAAGGTACACAGAATTATCTGTAAAAAAGGAAGACAAAACCAGATCTAGTGTTAACAATACCTGAAACTCTGCTGTCACAAATGCAACTGTAATAATCATCTTCCCTTCTTTCACAGCTATACTGCTACCAGATCCACATTAGCTAGTTTAAAGCTAGCTTAAATGTGTTGACAAAAAAACTACATCTTGGAAGGATTTATACTTTCAGCACCTTTGAAATGTTAGAACCGAAAAAGCAAACCTTATACATACTTCTGACAACACGTGATTTAAAACCCTGAAGTTATTTGGTTCATTATATGAAATTACACTATTTGAGCTTACTAGTAAAGAACCATCAGCTGAACTGGCATTTATTAAAAAGACTTCTAGTAGTATGACTGGAATAATTAATCATAAACTTAATTTATGGCTCTTTCACTCTTTAGGTCTATTGCTACAGTCACTGAGAACAGCCATATCCAGTAGGAAGTAAAATTCATGTAGTCTGCTGCCCTGCTTAGTGGCAATGATTAGTGGCCATGCATATTAAAGGCTGAAAATATGTACAAGATAGACACTGATGTACATAATTATTGCTTTATGATGAGGTATATGAAACTGCATGTGCCATTTCAATTCGCCCAATATAAAGCTTGAAAATCTCAGATGCCTTTGCTCTCAGACTTCGCTGTCTTCTGCCTTTCATTGGTGAATGTTTGATGGAACACTTCAGAATCAGATTCTTTTCAGGATAATTCATGACAACACAGTATCAAATGTATGTGCTGTTCTTATTGCCATCATCTGGCACCCACCAGGAAACCACCATCAGCTGTAACTTTTTATATTAGCAAACTTTATGAAACAATTATTCCTATTGTAAGAAATTGTTTCTCTACTTCTACCAAAATTATAAAAGTTAACATAAACATATATTAAGGCAGATAGTAAAGTTTTCTTTCACCCATTTACCAAAAATGTGCTGGATGACAGCAGTACTAAGAAAAAAACCCATCAGGATACTTTCAGTCAGCTTCAAATCAATTTTAAGTAAAGTTTCAGTTTCCAGTACTCTACCATAATAGCAGCCTAAGAAAAGTTGTATTTTTCTTTGGAGTATTACCCATTTCACTCTCTCTTATGAATTATGAGTGTATACTTCCTTTCCCAGAGGGTTTGATGCAATGTATTACATCAGTTCTTGTTCTTCCAACTAATCTTTTTATATCATAATTTCAGACAGCAGCTGATTGCTGACCCAAAGACGCTAGGGACAGATTATTGTTCAATCTTTAAAAGGCAGAATATCATATACTTCTCCTTGTCTTTGTGATGCCAACAGTGACACCTTCTTATCTTCTGCAAACTGTTTGAAATGCAGGATCGTCAAGGTAGAGAATACTTTAACTGTTCTCCTTTATTCCTGGCATACTCTTGATCTCCTGTATGGCAAACGAAACTGAGGAATCACTAGAGATCCTCAAGGCTACCTTGTCAGACCGACTAACTACACCAATTCCCAACATACATTCCTCCAATTTATCCTTACAGTCCACCCAAGGCAGAGGTGGCAAGGCCTCCTCTGGCAACCAACAGCCAAGCGAGGAGGAGGAAGTCAACGTACCGTTGTGTCGAGTTATCTTCCACGAGGACGCCAAGTTACGGTCAGTTATGCGATATACAAAGGGCGCACTGTAAGGAGACGCATCACCATCCTGTGCAGTAAGGCAGATTGGTTTTCTGTCCCTGCACATTATATAGTCAGTTTTCAAGATTCGTGGGTAATTCTTGTTCCCAGGCTGGATGACAACCTGAATTGTTCCAGTGCCTGTTTTGCCATCTATGCAAGAAAAAGAACTCCTTTTAGCACTTACTTCTAACATTCACATATTTATTTATAGTCCAAACTTTCACAATGAAAATATCATCAACTGTAGTATCCAAGTTTAGAAATATGTTGGAAAGCAGCTGCTGATTTAGCCAAAAAGAGAGAGGGACTTCCCGCAGCCACTCTTGGCTGCTTCTCTTTGCTTGGCTGGCTGTAGAATGGATCAACAGCTCCCAGAGCTCCATGTTCTGCATGTGCAGACATATTTTGTTGAGTGTGTGTATCTGTGTAGAGACAGATACTGTTCTAACAGGGGGATAAGAGAAGAAAGAGCCTGTAAATCAGGGGTAAAGGATGCTAAGCCAAACTGAAGAGTCAAAAGCAGAAGGTCTCCAGCCTTTTCACTTCTGGAAGGAGAAAATAAATTACGCTTTCCCTA
The DNA here is from genome assembly GCA_013399365.1 of Pampusana beccarii. Taxonomy (NCBI): domain Eukaryota; kingdom Metazoa; phylum Chordata; class Aves; order Columbiformes; family Columbidae; genus Pampusana; species Pampusana beccarii. The sequence continues at coordinate 215,975 of VWYH01003417.1, forward strand.
CCCTCACTTCCCCTGGGAACACGAACACTTTCAGAAACAGTGGGCTTCTTTCTGTCCTCTTCCCTCTGAGTCACCATGCAGTAGCACGATTCAGCAGTGACACATACTATGTCACCAAAGTTTACATGCAAGAAGTGAATGAGCTCTCCCTCCTAATCACATTTTTTCCAATAAAGGAACAGGAAATGTGCGTATATGCATTTCAATAAAATTACATCAAATCTAATTTTTGAAACTTTCTCTAGAGATACCTGACTGCAAATGAACATATCATGTTTACTAAGTGCTAAACAATTTAAATTCATATTATTTACATTTAATTTTAAAATGCAAGCTTTGGATGGAGTCAGAATTTTTAGCTGTAAACCAACTTCCAAAGGTCTGCTCTTCACTCCCATTGGTATTTAAGCAGACAAGGGCTCAAACTAAATCCTGCCATTTGATTTATAAAAGCAGACTATTTTTCCTTTTTAACGCAAGACATATTTTAGAATTAAAAGTGTAACCTATAAGCCTAATATTTTTCTTTGATAATCCATTTGCTACATTTAGCATTTGGGAAGTGAAAGGTGTAATCTTCTTGGCCACATGATGCTGAGGCAAAACTATGTCTTTTCCTACAATAAATGCATATACCCAAATTAATCAAAAAGAATAGATAATCACCCATATTTAATCAGAACCAAAAACTGTTTTAGAATGAGAATCTGAGTGTTCAACCCTTCCTTTACAACCAAGAGCAATTTGTAAGAGCTTGTCACCTGAGCAACACATAATGTGACCAGTCACAGAACCTGGATGACTCAGAATAAGAGCCTCAATTTCTTAAATGCTTTCCCTGCTGTATAATATTCCCTCAGCATTTGACAGAGCTATCCCAAAGACAAGACAATGGACTAGGTAGGCCCATGGTCTAAAACAGTATACCTGTGCCCACACAAAACTTACACATAAACATCTTGTTATAGATCACAAAGGACACTGACAACATTTAGTACTCACTTCTGTCTATTGCGAGGACTGTGATATTGCATTGACCTTGTCTCATTTCTGCTACATCTCGGTCCAAGACTCTAACGGTTCTGACTTCACCAGATTTTTCGTCTATGCTGATCCAATTACATTGGCCAGGTGCTATCCGGTAGCTGTCAAAAATAATTTGTTTGTTTAAAGATCTCAAATATACATGTATACATACATGTACGTATATAGATACATGTATTTATATACACTCACACGTGCGCACACACACACATATATATACAGAATCAACAACTATTTCCCTCTTCCCACATCCCATCCATGCTCTACTCCAAAAAAACTAGCCGATAGCGTTGTTTCATACCATATGCCTTCACTATTTCCCGTTTCTGGATCTTCTGCTACATATCTCCCAATACTCGTCCCAATGTCTTCACATTCTTTAACGTCTATGCGTAAGAGACAGGGTTTGAACACTGGCCCCTCATCCACATCCATGACGTGCACAGTAACGGAGCTGGTGCTCTGGGAAACTTGTTGTGAATGTGGTGCCAGCATGTAGGGTGCCTCGTTGTTGACTGCAATCACCAGAATCCTTTGCTTGGCCGTTTCATAGTCCAGTCCCTGTAACAGAGGTGGGGTGTTGTGTTTTTTTCCTTCAAACTAATACAAAACTTTGTATTGTTTTCACTGCTGAATTATTAAATAGATACAACTGTACCGCATTTATCTACAAAAGAAGTCAACTATCCTTCTAGAACATCCAGCTGGAGACACAAGAAAGGGACATGATTTAAAAAAACAAAAACAACAACAACAAAAAGAAAAAAAAAAAACACAAAAAAAAAAACAAACACAAAAAAAAAAAAAAAAAATAAAAATAAAAAAAACACAAATATACGANAACACACCACGTTAAGTTCTAAGTCAAAGAAAAGAACCTGAGGAACTATCCCTAATAAAGTAACCAGCAGCACTGTAAAATTTTAGGTGAATACTCTGATAGTCAATTACTAATAGAACTGAGATAAGAATTAAATGTGGTGAGGGATTTTCTCCGTCTGTACCTAGTTGGCCATTATTTTAGGTTACAAATATTTCCTTTTCAGCACAAGTCAATCACACTTCCCACTAGCACCTACATTTATTTCCTAGTAAGAGTTCACCTATGGCAAACACATCTGATCTTACGGGGTTGGTAAGTATCTATCACTTATTCTTCTGAAACCTGCTCCAACATTGTCAAATGCCTTTAAAAGAGCTATTTATATCCTAAAGTCGTAATGCTCTCTAGTCTACTACAGCATAACATTAAATATTAGAAATTTCAACTGGGTTAGTATAGCAGGGACACAGCTTTAGAAAAAACTCTAATGATTACCAGCAACAAAAACCCCACAAACAAACAAAAACAAAACAAAAATGAAATGGCACATCTACCCTTACAATTTACATCTTCAAATTTTAACATTAATCTTCTCTGCTCCTTACAAGTTACCTGTTATTGTAGTTTTAACAAATAATGAAAAAGAGGCACGAAGAGGCAAAAGGACATGCTGGAGTAGAGCTACGGCGGTCCTTTTACCTCACATCTGTAAAGTATGGGGTATAACACGTAATTAAACTAACAGAAACTCATATGTGTATGTGGACTCCCCCACCCCTCAGACAAGCAAACCTGAAGCCACTACCCTGCAAAATAAAACCTGAAGAGTTTTATGCCAGGTTAGTAATTCATCTCCTGGAGAGAACAAGACTGCAGGAGGTGCTCACCCTTCCCCTCCTTTGCCACGCTCCCATTTCTGTTAAAAACCCAGCCATGATGCTCTCCTCAGTTACATCCCTAACTCTGAACAACTCCAAAAGATTCAAGCTCTTCTGGAGTGACAAACCAAAGGGAAGTCCTTGAATTCTGCACACACAAAACTGAGGAGTAATCTGGAATATGAGTTTTTTAGGTTATGTACCACATGAGCCTCATTTGCATTATGCAATCTGCTCTAGAAGAGAGTTCAGATCAGGAGGAAAGCATGATTTGCATGATAGTTACAGATATTCTTAGAATAAAAATGACTTCTAGATTATTGGTTTCAAAAGCAACACCCGAAGACACACAAATTTTCCTCTAGCAGTTCCATTTTTACTTACCTTAACAACACACAGTACTCCTTCATTTGTATTTCTGTCTGTTGTAATTTCAAAGGACCGATCATCATTTCCTCTTATAATTTCGAACACTGCTCCTGAGGCAGGCGAACGAGGCTCATCGAGATCAACAACAGAGATTCTCAGTATTTCTACATTCACTCTGTTTTCCTCCACTCGCACTTCATACTTGGGAGTGTCCAAAGAGACAAATTTAAATCAGAGAATACTGTTCCATAATGCAGGACTAAAGAACACTATATTTAAATACAACTATTTAAACCCAAGGGGTCAATCTACCAAGCTGCTGTAACCATTTATTTTGTTTTCATGCATTATCATATTTCTCCCACTCTTCCCTCACACCTTAAGTGAAAGAATAAACCTTTCCTGCCAGCACAGTTGGAATCTCAGCTCCTTTGTACACTCAAACTATCACTGACTTAATTAAGTTTGGAATTCTTCTTCCACAAAAGGTAAATTAGCATAGTTTCCCCCAATTAAATCAGCTATAGATGCTAATTCACATACAATATGATCCAAGCTGAGCATTAGAAAAGGTATTGGGGTAAATTAAAAAAATTTAAAAAATTAAAAAAAAAAGTATGTGTATATATATATATACATATACATATACATATACATATACATATACATATACATACAAACAAACCACAAGAATTTGAAGAAAAGCCAAAAAGGGTGAAATACATCTCTACGAAGATGGCAAAGGATGAAAGGATTTTTCTTATTTTTTAATCTTTTTAAAGAGCTGTGTTATTCTGTACAAGCTCAAAAAGCACAGATAAAAGTGAATCTGAATTAATATTACCGACAATATTCTACAGTAGTGAGCAGAAAGGATAAGGTACATGTATTCCTCATGGATAATGAATTATATTTCATAAATTTCATATTACAAAATCTCCTCTGATATGTGAGCTCTATATATGCTTATTGAGACATACTCTCTATCCTGAATAATTCAGATGGCTGCAAAAAGCAAAAACTTAAGGCTGAGCTATAGCTATTGGTGAACCAGAAGTGGTTTAAATAACACTTCTGTAGAAGAAAAAAAAAAAAAAGTTGGAAAAGCAAAGAAATCTCAGTGAAAATCCTTGCATCTACTTCACTGACACTAATATTTTAATTTGCAATACAGAGTATCCAAAAGCTGGTGAATGGCAAAAGGGTCATGACAATGCTTAGGAGTGAATCTGTCCCCTCCCTGAAAATGGTTATATTATGGGATTTCTAAGACTATGTATTGCAGCAGAGGTGAATGAGTGAGTCATGTCAGCTTTCTCCCAATGGACACAAGGCAAATGACCCAAAATATCTAATATACCAATAGGTCTCATTACCAAACAGCGTGACAAGCAACGGAGCATTCTCAAACGTCTATTTTTGCATTAACTGTCTCAGGCTTCATATTTGAGGGACTGCCCATGAAGAAATCAGAAAAGGGCTAAAAATAGTTTTTTGTTTTTTTTTTTTTACCTTTTTACAGACACTTAACTTATGAAGACTTACTTGTGTCTGTCTAAAGGACGGTGCGTTGTCATTTGTATCTTCAATTCTAATGGTAACTGTTCCTGTAGTGCACAAACCAAAAGGCTGACCTGCCATATCTCTCGCTTCAATTAACAAAAGGTATCCAGATTCCACCTGAAAAGATTAATAAAACCATACAGAAGTTTGACATAATCATTTATTTTTAACCACATAGTTACACACAAGAGTAGAACTAAATATTTTACTCCCATTCCCCAACTCTGCTCTAAATTCAATGCTTCCATACAAAATGAAGGAACTAGCTTTGGGGCTTTTTCCCTACAGTTCCAAAAGGAAAACAAGCAAAATATTTTTCAGCAGCTAAGCAACACTGAATTCAGCATCTGTTAGTAAATGTGTACACTATATCCTGCATCAAATAAAGCTTCCCACAATGCCAGCTTTATTTTCCAGTACTTGGAGTTTTGGAAAACACAAATGATGCGTGTCAGTGCGTGTCTCTTATTTCAGTGAGGATGGCCAAAAAAAGGGCTGCCATCTGCCTTTGTCTGGGCTATAGGTGACAAGGCAATGGCTGCCATTCCCCAGGGTCTGGCACAGGAATCAGTGCCCTTATCAGTTTCAAGGCGATCACTGATAAGCAGCCCACTTAAATCCCTGACTTGAGTCACGACATCAGAAGGCTTTTTTAGCCTTATTAATACCTAAACAATCCAGGGATGGGGGAACTGGACACAAAATGAGGGAGTTTGTAAATCAAGACAGTAACTCCCGTTCTGAATGTCCGGAAGTAGCATTGTGTTTCTCAGATGGAGGATAGAAATGTCTTGTTCAACTTGGTAAGTTTATCTTTAAAAGACAGGTAGTGGACTCAGTTTTCAAGCTTTTCTTCCCTCAGTAGTCACTGTGATTGTTTCCATAGTAGACATGTGGATGCTCACAGTCACTGATAAGAATAATGGTCTGTTCTGTAACTTTAGAAAATGTTATACTACTGTTTAGGTTTCAGATACTGGAGATATTTCGGTTGAGTACGGGATGACAGACTACTTCCAGAAAAGCTGGCTCATCTTTCCTCTAAGGAAGCCAGAAGCACCTCAAATGGAGCTTGATTAGGATGAAACAGTGGCTCATGGGATTCACGAACAGAGAAAGAACAAAAATCCATAGGATTTTTGATCCGTAAGTCAAATAGGAGAGCAGACGGGGGGCCCCTGCCAAGATTAGCTAGAAGATGGTAATCTATGCAGAAACTCTTTGGACCAATTATAGGACATTGCAAAGCCTCTGAAGCTCCTTAGGGAAACAAAAAACAAATTATGTATCTGGTAATTTCTGTGCCAGCAATTCAGAGTTAAGAGGTTATCTATGTGCCCTAGATGACAGGTAAAGATGCTTCAGGAAAGATCACCTCTCTATCCAGCTGCGGTGATGCTACAGAAATGACACCTGTGTCACCATGTAAAGAAAACACTGGGGGTATTGGTGGATTTTGTGACACAATGCGGTATTTCAAAGCAGTATGCAGAGTATAAGGTTCATCTTTGTCCTCTGCGGTCACTTTTCCAACAATTATACCTGTGAACACAATATAGCAACTTTTAGTTCCAGAAAAAATGTATATAATCAAACATTACTTGAATGGGTACTTCTACATTAGATACACAAAAATAGCTACTCAATCACTTAGCTCTAAATTAACATAATATTGAAAACACAGTAAATAGTAGTAAAAATACAGTAACAGCGTAAAATCGTCTATTTTCATCCTCTGGCTATTTTTTCTCCCTCTCAGACAAAGCTGTAATTATTGCAGCTGTCATAAAGTATAGCCAAAAGAAATACTAAAAGTTTAGATTTCAGTGGTTTTGACAGTGACTTCTAATTGAGCATCCCAAACACAGCTGAAGAGGAGTTGCTGGGGGGAGATGAGGTGGAGTTTCAGCATCTTCTGACACTGTTCGAGCTGCAGTATCGCCTCTCAGGAACCACTGCTGTCCTTCATCCCTACAGCCCAAGCGGTTTTGGAACTTCACTCTAAATCAGCAGCTCACCCAGTAAGAAGTAGAACAGCTCAGAGAATGAAATGCAAGTGGTGTATTGGGGCAAAGGGGAAGATGCTTTGCTCCCTTTTTTTGTGAGGCAAGTTAGATTTTCCCCACAGTAATACTCCTCACCTAGGAGATGAACGAGGAAGGGCAAACCAGGGTTTTGGCATTCCTTATTCTCTAGAGTCCACCCTTCTCCCTGCCCTAACCCTAACCCTCTCTTACACAGATACGTGAAGGCAGTAAAGCTCAAATCCCTGCCTTTTATAGGTATGTGCAGAAAACGAAGACTTTCTCCCTGCCACCCCCAGGAAAAGTCCTACCCTTAGTTTATCAGCTTGAACACCGTAAGCTTAATCAAAGGCATTTTATACCTTAGAAAACCACTGATTTAGTTGTTTAGGAAACTAATTTGTTAGAAACTGCTGTTCTGTCAATGAAAACATTGCATGGAAATAGGTGATTTTGGATAAAGTTAAAAGCATAATGTTCTGAAGTTCTTACATATTTTTAGGAACACTAAATCATCTCAGTTTCTTAGAACTTTTTTACACATTACTTTTCACTATGACTGAGATGGTATTTTGGAATTTCTAATCATTAAGAAATCTTGATCTGCTCTTTGCAAATGCAGCCTTTGCTGTAAACAAACACTCATTAGGAAATCCCACTGAAATGGATTAAAAGGCAAGCTTATGCCTAGTCATACTGGTATGTAACTGAGCTGAGTAGTGGTAACTGGGTTCACAAGTCTTACCAGGTTTGGAATTTTCTGGGACAGAAAACTCAAAAAGGTCTTGTGTAAAATACGGAGCATTATCATTATCATCCTCTATCCTGATTGTATGCACAAGTGGTACCTCTGGTGAATAACCATCAGGAGTGGTTGCAAAGCAAATGATCTGTAAAACATAAATTCAGTAATTTGCTTCATGCTTAAGCAACATGAAGTATTATTACACTTTTAGTTCAATAGAGGAGTCAATAAAATGAAATACAGCATGCCAAGTATGCCCTTCTCAAAACCAGGCTCTTCAGCCACATGGAAGAAGAAGTGACTGATGTCTTATGAGGACAGCAACACAAAACCTTAAAATGCCTTCCAGTCTTTCCCCCTTTCTATTCATCATGCTACAGGTATTTGAATCTTTTTTTTTTTTACCCTAATTCTGTCAAACAGTTTTTCCAAGTCTCTTGAACGCATTTTTCCAGGTGTCTAGGAGGCAATCTCAGCCTTACCAAAAATCCAGATGTAAATATTCCTATTTAGAAGAAAATCAAGAACAACAGCAAAACTATTTACTCATTACAACATAATGTAATAAAATGCAGTAATAGGTACTGCAAATTACTTAACTATTTAGAATCTGTTTTTTCTGCTAACTGTCTTCTTACACTTCTCAGCCAGTAGAGAGAGCAGTGTACCTTATTAACAAAATACCAAAGCTGAATAGCTTGAAAGAAAGGCCCAAAAAAACAAACCAGACTAGAGTTTCTCATGATTTTTGGTTTTAGGCAGATGTTCTCAACCTTCCCTGAAAAACTTTGGGATAACTTCAAACTCTTCCTAAAAGTGATGAAAATCCTCTAGCTCACTACATTTATACTGTAACTAGAGTCTAGGCAGTGAAAAGTGAAACGCCTCTTAAGATCTAAATGACCAGCTATCTCTTTATTTGTCACTGATTTCATCTCTACACCACCAAAGATATTACTCAGAAGAGATAGCTGATTCCAGATCTCGTCTGCTCCTGGTTTCTCCTGTAACCCAGCTTTCAAATATATGCATGACAGAAATAAAAAGATCTAATTATATTTACATAAATTAGGCCTGTACCTGAAAGCTTGGATATTGCTCACGGTCTACTGCACGAGTAGCAAAGATATTTCCAGTTTCTCTTTCTATGTAAAACAAACCCTTTGGATCTTGATCAATTCCTGGTCCACTTGCAGAATAATAAATCGTGTAGTTCTGAGCTGTGTCTGACTGGACCTATAAGGAACACATTTTTAAGCCCAAACAAAAACAGCAGCATCATTCTAAAACATTTTTCAATTTTTCATTATCATATCTTGCACAAGCAGAAATTCTTCAAAAAACAAAACCAAAACTTCATCTACTTCTTTAGCAGCTTAAACTTCACAGGATAAGAGAAGAGTTTGCCATGTAACTGCCATCCTTTATAATGTGTTTACATGAGAAGGGGTAGTTAACTCAAACTCAGAAGTGTTTAGGACTATGGAACAATTAAAGAAATAATGGTGTGCATAAAAAACTTATTTTGAAATCTAATTTCTCTAGGATACTGCACATACAAGGCACATTCAGATACAGACGGCTTATTATTTCTGTCCCTGTCCAAGAGATTTTGGTTTTGGTGCACCCATTGAGAATATGGTTCGCAACTGCAGAAGAAAAAGAAAAGCAGAGAGAAAGAGACCACCTAGACTACAGTCCAGAGATAAGTCAATTCAGATAGCCTCTCCGCATCTCATTACAAACACCAAGCAGGTAACATCAGCAGTTACCTATTTACAAACACTCTCCTCCCCAAATACTTGTTTTACCTACTGAACGTTAGAAGTGAGGAAGGTAAGATTAGTAGAAGAATGATTGCTCTGCACAGACTCTGTTATTACACTCGTCTCTACACATCTGCTACCAGCCACTCTCTAATCTAGTGAGGGCTAGATGGATCTATGATAACTCTAGTTCTTGCTTTTCTCTTTCATACCTACTTATTTTCTTACAGTAAGTACTTTTCCTAATAATATAGGCCACATTCAGTCTTCAGTGCTACAGGAATACACCTCGAGCTCCAGAAAGGATGTGGATGTGTAGGTAAGGTTGCCTCCACTCTGTGTCTACAAAACCTTTTTCTAGGCAATGTTTTGTGTGGAGTTTGTTTTCTTTTACACACCACTGATTTGCAGGCCAAAGAGCTCTCTTCTGATAGTATGGCTCTCTCCTTTTTACAACTTTTTCACATTTCCAGTTCACCCCAATAACTATGACCCCAAGTTATTTCAGTTACAAGATCACAGACACACAACAAACAGGACAGAACGAGACAGAGGAATAATAGCAGGAATGGCATCAGTAGGAAATATGAGCTCACTTTTGTTCCTCTCTTATTATAAAAGGCACATACAAAACTAGCTTGTGTCATAAAATTAAGATCCGTATAAAATATACCTGCTGAATTTGTAGTGGAAAAGGTCCCAGTGAGTTCTCTATCATAACGGATGGAATAGGGCCCCACCTTCTTTTGGTTCGCCTGAGAACTGTGTCTCTAGCATGCCTGGTCTTCTCTGTCTGGGTCTAGAAGATAAAAAGACAGGTAGGAATATAACCAGCTATGTTCTTAACTGTGTATATTTTTGCTTAACTACTGCCCTGCATTACCATCTTTTTTGCCTCTGCTCCAGTTTTCTTACTGACCTTTTTTTTTTTCCCCCCCGAAGGTCTCAATTTCTGATTATACCTGTGATAGTATTCCAAGAGTTTTTTCATTTATTAGAATAATTTCCACAAATAAAATCTGCTTTGATTCCTCAAACATGGCTTTTAAGATTCTTGACATACCTGATTAAGTTCCTTGCTATCAGTTCCCATTGCAGAAAGGACGTCTGCTGACTTAAGCGACAGAGTAATCAACAACCGCTCAATAAAAATACACCCTACACCAGAGTGCTTTGCCTGATTATCTGAATTCCAAAATTCAACTGCAATTACCCAGCATGAAGCTGTACTCTGTAAAACAGTATGTCAAATAAGTAAGGTTGAAATTAGAGGCTCTTGAAATTAGAGGCTCACCTTTTTTTCTTCTTTCACCAAGCTAACATGTATTTTCTTTTGTACATGTTCTTGAATGTCATTAAGTAATATGGTAAAAGTCTTTCCCTCAGCAGACAAAGAAATAGTTGATGTTGTGTACACAGAACCATCCTCTAGAATTTTGAAGTTCCAATCAGTAGAACTGATGAACTCTGCAGACGGAAGGCATTCTTTCAAATCAACTGTAAGAAAAAAAATTCAGACGATAACTCAAACAGCGAAAAAATAACATCCCTCACAAAACAAAAAAAGTTCCCTAAGTAAAAATGACATTTACTGACACATGGAGTCTTCAAACATTTGTTCTTTCAGTATTTAAGCATCACAAATACAGATTCTAGAACCCATTTGTCCACTCAGATTTACAGAGTCTACGTGAATTGCCACTCCGGTGTTCGTAAGCATTTCATAAAGGACATAGGTGCATCATGGATATCTTTCAAGACATTATTACACTAGTAAAATAATTGAAGCATCAGAGATTAACTAATACATTTAAATGCAAAAAAAAATGTAGACATGCTCATTATTGGATCAGTAGCTATTACGTTTGCCTTGTGCTCCATGCCCCACAAAATCAGTGAAGGCGATGAATTAATGCAAATCCCCAATGGAGATACTACATCTGGGAAGTTTTGCCCTCGGGAGGAAAGCAGTGACTGATACCATGTGATTTAATAGTCTTAGGAGGACAAAGGCCTTTAAATTATGAGGCAGACAGATGGGAGAGATAGACTAACTCTAGAGCAAACGATTGGCAGGTTTTTAATACGTACATGATAGAATCCCATGCAGTTAACAGAAGTACCAAGTAAGTTCAGCATATTCCTCAAGTATTTTTTTTTTAACTGCATTTGCTATCACTTATGGCTAGAATAAACTTCAATGCACTTCACTAAACTTGGTTCATCAGTGAGTAATTCATCCACTCTGTAAAATCAGGATAAGCATAATGACCTGCAGTAGGACCACAGCACTAAGCAAGAATGATCTGACACCCTGAAAAAGATGAGGGCCAGGGACCTAAACTCTAGACAAATGACCCTTGCAGAGCACAAGAGGTGTCAATGTAATGTTCCCAAAATCAAAACTCTTCAGTACTTCTTCCATGTTATCATAGTGGATAGGACATTGCTCTATGAAAGCTGATTGCAAAATTCCCAGAGTAGATTCAGAATTTTACCACATATATGCAGATGATATTTTCAATAAACTAAATTTCTCTTCTCTTTCAAGAATGCAAAAACTGATGGGAAGGATAACTTTAAGTATCATGCAATTTCTTCCTTCCTCTTGTTAAGAGTTTCTTTTAACTGCTCAATTAGACATTTCCTAGACTTTCTGTATCACTGCAGCAGTCACTACTCTCCCTTGTCAATTTGTACAAGGAAAATTTAGTATTAAAGAGAATATCATTGCCTCACTTAGAGGTGTCTTATACTGCTGCATATTACAGCACTGCATTTCCAAAAATACCAGACTGGAGATTTTGTTTCTGGTGGTTATGTGAGTTAACATTATGCTCAGTTAGCCATAGCTTTGTGAGATCTTTTTTCTTTACAGCCTCTATATACAATGCACAAGTCAGAAATATAAAAATATCTTAAAACAACCAGGAAAATTCTCACTTATTTTATTGTCAAGGTACAGACCTTGCATCACTGCAAAATATAACATGCTTTCTTCATAAATGTTTAAGTAATGTCATTCAAGCTATAAAGATTTTGTTAAACATATGAAAAAAAATAAATTAAATGTTCTGCAATTTCTTTCATAGCACTGTAATAACATGGAATTTTGTTTGTATATAAATCACGTTTATTTACACAGGGAAAAGCTAACATCTCTGAGAACATGCTAAATACTTAAACAGCTGTAGCAACCTTTAATTTTAAAATTTAACAGTAAGGTCAATTAACTTTCATTTTTAAAGCTAGATTTTCTGAGCACTTGTATTGTGAGGAACTACCAAGCCACTTTATTTGTTCCTTCTATAGGAACATTGAGTAGCATTTCAGATTTGGAACATACTCCTCTGTTGTCCTAGAACTCACATAGGGCAACTGAATTCTCAAATTCAGTCTCAGGCAGCACAGAACCCTGTAGCAGATCCTACACCACACCTTTAAAAGCTGCCTTTTGAAGACTGGTCTGAAAAAAAAAATGGGGCGTTTTCTGGTCTCCACGATTCCTCCTGTCCCTGCGTGCCCTGAGTGCCCCAGCACCGCTGAGAAATCACAGCCATGTTTCATGTTTCAGCTTCTGGGTTCTTGGTTGTGTGGGTTTGGTCTTTTATTTTCTTTTCCACTATCCAAATGACTTCTTCATATGACTCTGAGGGTTATGGGTGCGCTTTGGAATATTAATCCACTTATCTCAGTACTAAGCCCTAGACTCCAAATTTTGAAAACATTGAACTCTGCCATTCTAGTTTTAAGATAAATAGTGAAAGCTGACAATAGCTGCTTGCGCAAAAGTCAAATGGATGCACGGTGCCAGTGTTCAAATCCATAACAAACGCAGGGCGTATCCTTCACAAAAAGGCTGATGCAGCTGTTTAACTGGCTGTCCAGTCATCCATTCATTCCATTAAAAAAAAAAAAAAAAGTCTCCTTCACTGTTAACAGCATCTCCAGCAAAGGTGCAATGTTGTATTGTTAAGATAGGGATCTCATAGTTTCTCACCTCTGCCAACTAATGTGTCAGCCTCTAGTTCAGAAGGAACACGAAAAATTACTTTCTTGCAAGCTTCACAGCACAAACTCAGTACCTAGAAAACAAATTAAAAATCAGGAAAAAAAAATAAAAATCACATGGTATTTTGAATAATATCTACACTCATTGAAGCTACATTTGGTTTCTTTGTTAAGACAAGCCAGTTAGACAACACAGAAAGCACAATTCAGCTAAAAATTCAGGTACTAGGCAGCACAACATGTAAAATTTCAAACTGGGAACAAGATCTGACTATTGCCCCTGGATCTGTCCACGGCTTGTGTTTTTTTTCCTAAATTACTGCAGCACCGACACGAACAGCAGGAGTTCCCTTTGACTGAAGATTTCACCTACACTATTACTTTAGTAGTGGAAAGACAAAATACAGCTTCACCATGCACTCTCTTTAACAGAACTCTTGGCCAATTTAGATCTCAGGTCTCTGAATATTAAGGTTCAATCCATCAACAGCCAGTTCAGTAGAACTGTGGTGATGCTTAACATTAAAGGGACAAGTGTCTTATTAGAATCACATGACGACACTTGCACTTACATAGCACTTTACATGTTCAAAGTACATTCTCAACAAACTAATTAAATCTAGCTTCAGCAATTAGATATGACATAAATAAAGCATTGTGTATCACAGCAGTCCACTCCCATATAACCAGTTACAAAATGGGGTCCTCCTCAAAATTCAAATGGGTAGTAGATAACCAGACCTTTTTCTAAAAGGAATCATACGGAGGTACAAAGACTTTCCTCAGCAGAGAGCAATTCAGTCCTGACTTGCCTAGTTTCTATCCTGATGTTTAAAATTGTAATCCAAAACTCACACAGACAATTAAAAAAAAAAAAAGAGAAATCTAAATAAATGTATTCACCTTTTTAAGGATTAAAGCCTAGCAAAAAGGAAAGTAGTTTTTATTTTGCACATACCTGTAGGATTAAAGGCATAAAAAAGCAAATAGCTAATGGAAAATCTGAAAAATACTTGTGATGCCTATTAAGAAAATATTTAAACAAAAATACTTTAAAATCTTCAAGAAATTAGGAACCTATAGAGAAACTAAAAATAAAGTTGAAATGTGGAATTTGACCTTGTATTAATGCAATTTACATGCTGTGTCTGCATCATATTAATAAAAGCTCTTCATACTGTTTTCACATGCATACAGAGATATAAAAATATGTATCTGTAAAACAATTTGAACATCCTTGCTTATGTATTAGTAGGCTCTTTTCTTATTAAGAGATACTTAATAAAACACTCTCTCCTGACAGACGTTGTATTAATTTTAAGTTATTAAAATCACACCATCTTATTACATTGTTCTAAGATATTTTAAGAATCAATGACATCTAAGCTTGAAACAGTAATGCCAAGCTAGTCTGATGTCAGCACAAAGAACTATTGAGTTAAATGTAAATGGTGGTTATTCGCACATATAAAGATATAAGGAAACACCAGGCAAAAATAAGATGTGATGTCCTTTCACGTCATACAAAGAAGGCACTTCAGCAGTTTTTGGGGGTTTGGGTGGTTTTGGTTTTTTCCTGCTTGACAGGAGAATTTATTTTAATTTTTTTTTGTTTTGTTGTTTAATTAGATGTATGAGTAAACTCGCTTGGGTTTCTTTGGGTTCTATTATTAATATCCTAGCAAAGGCAGGCATGCATAGTGTCTGGAATAGTAACACTTTCATTAAAATGTACATATATAATTAATATAAAAATAATAAATTCAGTGCTCCAACGCTACCGCGTTTTTTTCTTTCAGGCTAAAACGATCATGGGCCCTCTTTTTCTGAACGCAACGATAATAGGGAAGAAAGGGGGTAAGAAACAAAAGACAAACCACTTTCACTCACCCACTAAAAAAAGAAAAAAAAAAAAAAAAAAAAAAAAAAAAAACAAAAAAAAAAAAAAAAAAAAAAAAAAAAAAAGAAGATAACCCCTCTGCTTTCCCCAACAATGGCCTTTCTGTAGCTGATAATTATGTACAAATACAGCAAACTGAAGGTAAAGGAAATCACTGACATTGTCCAAGACACAGCTAACTCTTCCAGAGCAGCTTAAGACACTCCACAGCATACGCACAACGCTTCAGACGGAAAAGGGACAACCGTCGGGGGGAGATTTAAATGAAATTAACTGCTGTTTAATTTTTCCTACGAATAACCAGAAACAGTAGCAACGACCAGAGCATGTGTCCACCGCGTAACCTCACGGCACACTCCAAAATCCACCCGACCGCCAGTCCGAAAGCTGACCGAACCCCCAACTGGTGTTCTCCCTTTTCTGAACCACCACCCCCCCACACACACCCTCCCGGCTGCGGCACCCGGAGATGCGCCCAGGGGCCGCGCAGCCACCGCGCTCCCCGCACCCGAGCGCGCCCCTCGCGAAAGTTTGTTGGGAATAAAGAGCCGCGGATCAACTCCCCCAGAGTTTCTCCTCTGCGCTGCGCACCCGCGATGAAGCAAAGAACAGCGCGGAAGAAACGCGCCGCGGCCGCGCAGCACCACACGACCGCTCCGCACCCCCCCACTCTTCCCACTAACTCACCAGAAGGCCGAGGACGAGGCGGGGGGCTGCGGGGACCATGGTGCGCAGGGGTGTGCGGGGGTACGCGGGACAGGAGGAGCCGCCGCCGCCGTCGGTGCTGCCGCGGCGAGCGAACGAGTGCGCGGTGGCGGTGCCGGAGGTGACGCGTCTCTGCGGCAGGGCCGTCTCCCTCTGTCCCCTCCCGTCTGCCAGAGGAGCCGGCCCGTGGGGAGGGTGGGACCGCGCGTAGCAGCGGCGACTTTAATTACTACTTNAGCTCCCCCCGCGGCCCGCGCCCGGCCCCGCCCCGCTGTCCTGCGCTTCGAGGGGCGCAACGCGGCGCAATGTGCGCAGGTACGGCGCGCGGGGGTCCCGTCCCCCGAGGCAGCGCCAGCCCCCGGGCGGGTCGGGAGGGGAAGATGCGCCCGGCCAGTTGGAGGGGTGCGGGTGGTTATCGTGAGCGAAACCTTCGGGTTTTCGGTCGGGTTTCTTTTGGGGGGTTTTGTTTTGTTTCGTTTCAGGCTGTATGTGCTCACCTGTGGCTCCTCACCTTGCGGGTTGCAGAGTGACTTCGGATTAATAAAAACATAAATTATTATAATAATAAACCCAGAAATGTGGTCACACACACAGGAGATGGGCTTTCCGCAGAAACACCTTGCAACTGAAGATGTTTCAGCGTGAGTGAGGAATGGTGTTTCTATTGCAACCTAGTAGATACAGGGATTTTTATTTCATGCTTTGCTTCAGAAATTGTTGTGACTGATTTGTAATTTTTTTATCTGCCAATCAAAGCACATCAAAAAGGACATCAAGTGGATTGGTAGATACCTTTCAATATTTGTTTACATTCAAATGCACAGTTAAGAAACAAAATATATTAAAAAAAAACTCTTCAATTTTCTTCCTATTTCAAGCTAATAACGGGGATCAATGACCTTGTTGCATCTGAAACCGTAAGACATTCACTTCTTGAGGTCACTGATATTGTAGGTGGCAAGGAGGTAGGGAGAGATGTAACCATCAGGCAGTTGCAGAGGGACAATTGCACATTTGTGTGGGCATGGAAAATGCTGGAATGGCTGAAACCACAGCCATGGTCACCACTAGTGATGTGTGCAATCTACAGAGGTGTGCGCCCTATGGACTGGTTGCAAACTAATGCACCCTGTGCCCAGTGTGCTGGGAAAGCATGACATGGATTGAAAGAGTTCCTTGGGCCCAGGGCACTGTGGTAACCTATGATAACCCATGATAACCTATGATAACATACACAACTGTGTGCTGCAGGACTCCATGGAGTGTTGGTGTTGCAGACTGGCTCTGTTGATGGTTGCACCATAAACATAAACATTGCACCAGGCTCCAGCATACAGACTCAGTGGGAGCAGAGGAAATATAACTGCAACATTTCCTTTTTTTGTTTGTTTGAACCGGTAAGGCCAAATTTGTCTTGAGAAGCAACCTCATATCCCTGGTTTCATATCAGTTAGATTCACCTGGCGTGGTGTTCCTGTGAGCACACAGTGAGAGCCCACACCCCTCTGGAGTCCCCTTCAGCTGTACCCAACCCTTCACTTTGCCATAGTGGGTTTCACAGCTAGGAGGGAAACACAGGGCCCAATTTCTGAATGTTTTAATTCATTATGCTCTCTTCAAGTAATCATAGGCATAGAAAGGGAATGGATTTGTTTGGACCTGCAATAATTTCCAAACATAATAACTCAGAATACTAACTTTGTGGTCAGAACTTCATTTTTTGAGCTTTTTAATTCTTTGTTTAGTGTCAGTGTGGGACAAATCCACCTCTGTCAGAACAGATACCTAGAGTTGGTTGACCCAGACTGTCTGTTCCGAAGCCCTAATTAACAGTCTTAAAGCTCTGGCCTGGCTTTGTACCAATCATGTTTTTCTCCTTCTAAGTGCCATTCAGTACTTGCAGTAACACACTGGACCCCTACACTGAATGTGAAGCTCCTTCTATGGTTGTGAGAAGTCTGCAGGAGTTCAAGAAGAGAGTGGGCAAATACTGGCAATAGACATATAGACAGGAATAGCAATGGGATGGGGTCAAGGTACCCACAGACCAAGGCTGTTGGAAGTGTCATGGCTGGCAGCCTTGTTCCTGCTTTTCCTGGGCATCAGCTTATGGCCAAAGCTGCAGAAAGCACGCTGGGCTGGATAGGCTTTGGATCTGATGCAACATGGTTGGTTGCTCATGTGCTCCTGTGCTGCCGTGAGCTTCTCCCAGAAAATCTGGAGCCTTCTGTAGGGTCAGTAGTGTCAAAGTTACTTTGCTGTTCAAAAATACGATTGGAAATTCCACCTGAGTGAGTAAATGCCTTTTTGTTGCAGCACTTTTTAGAGTCATTCATGCCTTCTTCATCACCAGGAAGCATTTGTGCAGCAGAGAGTTATTTGAAAATGGGCTGGTTGAGAGAGTGGTGTTGTGTAACTGCAGTAAATCCCTGCCCTGTTTGCTACATATCCATGAGCCTATGCACACATTTCAAGGCTTTTGTTTGAACATGAGGAATTTCTCATAGCTGAAGCTCTGAATTAACTTTAGAATCAGTCATAGAATTATAGAATAGTTTGGGTTGGAAGGGACCTTCAAAGGTCATCTAGTCCAACCTCCTGCAATGAGCAGGGACATCTTCAACCAGATCAGATTGCTCAGAGCCCTGTCCAGCCTGGCCTGGAATGTCTCCAGGGATGGGGCATCTACCACCTCTCTGGGCAACCTGTGCCAGTGTTTCACCACCCTGAAATTTCTTTCTCATGTCTACCCTGAATCTCCCCTCTTCTAGTTTAAAACTATTACCCTTTGTCCTGTCATAACACATCCTTCTAAAAAGTCTGTCTCCATCCTTCTTATAGGCTCCTTTATAGTACTGAAAGGCTGCAATAAGGTCTCCCCAGCGCCTTCTCTTCTCCAAACTTTTTTCCCCTGCAGTGCTTTTGATCATGGGTGTGTATGGATGTGCTTATATTTAGAGTTTCTTTGAGGGAACTAGGGGCTAGAGTCAAGGAACAAGAATATGAGGGGAAAAGCAATCCTTTATTTCATGCTACTTTGGGCGCAGAGAGTCTAGAAACATCGACAGCAGAGTCACATTATTGCAGCATGAATCTTCCAACAGTGTTAAGTTAAACTTTGGTAACAATATGTATCACAGACTTGGAAAGAAAAAAAGTTATTTGTAACTTGCTTAGCTTGGAGCCCACTTCGTATATGAGAATATTAAAGGCTCAGTGAGCACATGAATACCTATATAATATTGGAGATGAATTAGTGTGACTTTTGTATAGGGAAGTTATGTCTCACAAATCAAATGCAAGGTAATACTGGACTCAGTAAGTGTATTGCTAAGTGACACGTAATCAGTGCAGAAAAGTTAAAAAAATTTGCTAAAGCCCATCACAAAAAAAAAAAAAATCCTAGTGAAAATTGCAATAGGAAGAGAGCTTTTACTGTGGTCATAGATGGTTTAAAATGGGGAAAAGAAGAATTATACAAGTTCTGCTGTAGGGGAGGTTGATAGCTGGAGCATGTCCATATATTCAAATGACATGTGGGAAGGGAGATTAACAGTAACAAAATAACAGTGGAGGATGTCATATTCATGACAGCCAAATCTAAGGCTGACTACCTGAAGTTACACAAGGATATTACCATATTAAGTGAATGGGTGATAAATTGATAACTGAAATTTTAAATTAACATCATGGTGGAAAGGTTAACTAAAGTGATAAGAACAGAGTGATAGGCTCTAGCCTTTCTGTTACCTCGCTGAGAATAGATTTGGGATAGTTCTCTGGGAATATCGTGTGCTCAGTGACCAACGTCAATCAAAGGGAAATAAACCTCATTATGTTTAATTTTATGTATTCTCTGTAACCACAGGTGCCTTCATATATTAAATACAGTTTGCAATTCTATTAACTCATTTCATAAAAGGAGCAGTGAAAGAAAAAAATAGTACGAAAAGCAACAGGAAAAGATTGTGGTTATGAACACTAAGTGGAGCAGAATTCTTGAGCTTGGAAAAAATAAGTTGGTGTGGTATTGTAGAGGTCTACACAGTTGCTTATGAGACAGAAATGTGTTGGGGAGGACTGCTTACTGTTTCTCATAGTCCAAGTACCAGAATAGTTAGACTGCAGATATTAAAAGCAGTGCCACCTTTGGTTCGGAAAGTTGTAAAATGCTTATTGCTGGAAGCTAGCAGGGTATACGACAGAAAGTAAATCCAATATTTTCTGATTTCTATTATTTTTCTCTAAAACTCAGCTAGTTTCTACTGCTGAGGGCCACAGACTGTTGAGCTAGACGAGCAAACCAGTTCTTACTGCTTCCTCAGGTAGCTCAGAGTACGTTCCTGGCTGGCTGTGCTCAACTCCTCGCAACACACAGAGCAACGTAAAACCAACAAAGGAATGGGAAAACATGGAGGCTACTTTTCCATGTACAGCGGGACAGTGTAAACTTTGCTAGTTGAGTAACCAAGAACCTGCAAGAACCTACCGCCAGCTGTTTATGTTGGAAGCATCCTTGGATGTGAAACTTGCTTCCTTGGTAGGCCACCTCAGAAGGCAGAGGTGCAGCACATGTTTTGGCCAGGGGTTTCTGCTACTGTGCATTGCTAATAAAACATGCTAAATGTTCTTAATTTAGGTCAGGCATACTAATTACATTAAGGGTGCCTGAACAATAAACAGCAATGACCCTAACTGAGAAACTAATTAGCTTTATGAAATTTGGCTTTCTTCATCATCAAAGAAGATCCGATAAAGCTCATCTTTAATTTAGAGAATAATTATTATCAGTGCTCTGAAGCTTTATACATTACTCATTCCCGCACAAGGGTTGGATTGAATAAGGCTCTGGAGCCTGGAGCCTTATGCTTTTGCACTGCTCTTTTTCTCGACATAAAAGGCAAACATACTCTGAAATTTAAGATGAAATCTCAGATTTTTAAATTGCTTTCAATTAAATGTTTGTCTAAATTTTAAGTTATATCGTTTTTGCATCACAGAATAATCAAATGCACCTTCTTTACTTAAGCCAGCTTTTCTTGTTTGCTTTGCCTTTTGTCTAGCAAAAGGTGCACTTTTCATGATCCAAGTGTACCTGTTGTCACAGCAGGTATTGATTTTCATGCACTTTTTTGGAACTGGGAAATAATCAGATATTTCATGTGCTATTTCAGGCAAATGCTAGATAATTTCTTTCTTTGCCATTTAAAAGTATGTACCTCCAGATATTTATATAAAAGATCTTTTTCAAAATTAATACATTTTATTAAATATTTTTTGTTTAAATAAGTTTTAATACTGATGATTAATGTGTAAATTAAATTGAAATAATTTATTTAATATTGTATGGGCATATTTAATACTTGGATTTTTAAAAAAGTATCTTTAGGTGAAATGCCAGGAAAATAGCGGCTGCTGTGTCAATTTGGTCTGTGTATTTGTAAATGAGGAACTAGAATATTCTACCTCTAAGTGACAATGAAGGAGACATTAGCATTTTTCTTGCCATGGTCAAGCCAAACCCAAGAACAAAAGGAAACAAAGAGCTCACATTAAAAGTAGCTTCTTCAAAATTACATCAAAAACTTGGTCCAAAACAAAAGAATTTAGAAGGAGGTGGCTGATGATGAAGTGTCATAAACTAACCTAATGCAGAAAATACAGTGATAGGAGTTAAAATATGTCTTGTCAATAAGAAATTCAATGCAGCTTTTTTGTGTGTTTAACAAGTTCCTCTAAATGCTGCTTTGTCCTCTTTTCTTTTGGTATGAGAAATGACGAAGATCTACCATAGGTGATATGATCTAGACAGTCAAATGGTAGCTATGATAAGAACTAATGGTATTTATAAGCAACTAGTGTTCACTATTTCCCAAGTGTAAGTATTTGCTTTCTAGAAGTGTACAAACTTGGTCTTGAGTTACAAGAAAAAGCATAAACAGCTTGCAGTGCAGAAACCTCTCACAATAAAGGTTAATGTTGTTTCTCAGAAAATCTAAAGTCATTATTCAGGGGCATTTGAAAAGCAAGAGGAGTGTTAAAAATTATTAAGAAAGGAAGAGAGGATGCAAAATTGAAAACACAATCATGCCATAGTGTAAATCCACAGACTTACACTTCGAATACTGTGTGCTGGTCCAGTCATCTCAGAAAACACCTACAGGAGACAGAAAAGCTATCAAGAGTGGAAATTAAAATGAGTGGTTTTCATAAAATGAAACTAAATGTAGTATCATCAATGAAAGACAGTAGGTGGAAGGACAAATGTGTCAAGAAAAGAACTATGACAGGGATTTGCAATGTAACAAGTCACATATAGAGAAAAATTGGGAATGTTTAGTCAGTTTCTTACAAGCTGAGAATTTAGAGTGTATCGAAGGAAATGGTCTGGCGGTAGAGATGAAACAAATAAAAGCAGGCACTTGTATTTGTACAGTAGATAAATCAAATTGTACCACTCAGTGCTGTCACATTATGAAGGGCAACAACATAAATACGTCAGAAAAAGGGCAAGAGAAAAATAACACAGGGTGTTCTCATCATTGGTTGCTAGAGATGCAGGTCTGAACCCTTGACTTTGGAAGTCCCTAAATATTGATTGGTAGAGTTGGACTGTATACCACACTACACATGCTTTGCTTCTTATACTTTCTCTCTAAACATCAGTTACTATTTGCTGTGAGAGATGGGAGGAATTGAATGGACCTTCAATAAGATGTGGTAAAGCAGTTGGATTTTTTTTTCTCCTCTCATAAAGTCTGTCTATTGAATTTTCCTAGAGATCTGACAAAGGTGAGGGTGTTAAGCGATATGAGACAAATGTGATTTCCTGCTTTTTAAAGAGCTCATAAGGCACATTTAAAGTCTGAATTTAGTTCTGTATCATGCTTTTTTCTCTATTTTCCTAGTTGAATATTAAGAAAATTATTTAAGAAAGTAATATATCCAAATGGAAAAAAATAACTGAATGAAAATGACTTGTTGAATATTTTTAAACAGGAAGTATTTGTTCTGCACAGCTTTATTTTTCTTACGTCAAAGACGGGTAATAAAGTTGCATAAGAGAGGCTGATATGGGAGTTGCTTGAGTATTATTCATCAAACATCTTTTTCATGTACTATCTTTACTAATCCTATTACTCCTTTTTCCTCATGTGAGGTATCAAAACTGAAAGTTTTTATATCCATATTCCTTGCATGAAAGAGAACGATAGGTAGAAATCACTCAAAGAAGAGGTTATTTTAAAAGAACAAGGGCACTCCTCTAACACATCGGACAGTTTTTATAGTCTGCAAAACAGAGTTGGATATGGGCTAGAAAACTCTTTGAAACTATCAGAAAAATACATACTCGTCAGAGTTACAGAAAACTTTACGTTTTCTAGACACAGTTTTGACAAGAAATGCTTATAGGTTACAGCAGTAATCAATACCATGATAGCAGCTCAAGTATTCTTAGAGACTGTACCAGACAGATTTTGTTACTAAGGTATTACTGAACTATAAATAACTGCCATGTTATATTTACTTTAAAAACCATGAATCTTAATTTAAGAATGGGGACTGAGCAGTGAGAAAAGTTGTTTGAGAGAGTAATCTTGGAATGAGTGAGCACAGATAAGATTCAGAACTGCCACGTTAGGTTCAATGCAGGGTAGACAAACAGGTTGGTAATAATCAAAGCTTCAGATTTCCGGAGACCAAATGTTGAGGCTATAAAGCAACCGAGAGCCACCCATGGACTGAAATGTGAGAGATGTGGAATCACATGAAGATAAAATTCCAACAGTCTGGGCTTGAGTTTTGAGCAGGAGAAATGCGTAGATAGGAAGAATTATGGACCTGTGGAGACCACTAAACAGCTAACATGAGACATTGTAAGTAACCAGGGAATTTACTGAAATTAGAAGCTTATTGATCTATAGGTCAGGAAGTGCAAAAATATAGTGACAATAGCAAAATATGCATCTGAGCTGGATCCTTCAAAGAAACTAAGGGAAATTATAAGGTTTCTACCCACAGTACCATAAAGATAATATAAAGGGGACAAGTAGGGCCATATTCTGAGGATCAGGTGCTGAATAAGGAACATCAAATGTCAAAAATCTTGATAGTTTGCCCCAGTATTGATTGAAGAAATTATGTATGCAATTAAGGAAAGATTATCAAACAAGGACAGGAAATGGAAAAGATCGCATCCATGGTAGATACAAAAGTAAGCATGTATCGTGTGAAATCTGAACAGTCTGGATAATGTCCAGTGACAGTGATTTTAAAAGAACATGCCATTTTGGGAGTGGTACTTTATTCATTCCCATGAGAGAAAAGTAAGTGTGATAGGTGTATCTGAAAAGACAAAGTAGGTTATCCAAAAGAATTTTTCATTTATCCATAATACAATATGCTATTACAGATTTTGAAAGGAAGAGTAACCAATAATGTGGAGTTTAAATAAGATAAATTCAAAATTATCTTGGTAAAGTTAGATTGTGTCATGTTGTAGTATATCTTTCTTTGATATTGTTATAGATGGGATCAGTGCAGTCAATTTAATAATCTAGATTTAAGTAAAGCATTGATTCAAATGAATTAAAATGAATATCAAAGGAAATTAAATGAAAGTGTGAATTAAAACCAGGACTATGAAATTATTAACATGATAGTTGAAGGGAAGACTACATTGATAAGAGAGTTGTCCAAATGGATAGAGGCTAGAAATTGTGTTTTCCGCGAACCAGTCTTGGAATAAGTTCTGCTTAATATTGTTATTCATGATACTGCTTAAAAAAAATAGATTAAAGTTTACATTCATAATCCATGGTATGGATGATATAACACTTGAAAAATCCTGCCAGTGTTGGGACTAAATCCAGAACTTTTACTCTGAATTGAAAGCTTATCAACTGGACTTGGCACTTCAAGAAAGGAAACTAGATTTACTGGCAAATCACAGGAGGACTGTCCAGAATGACGGGGATTCATTTCAAGATTAAAAAAAAAAAAAAAGGTAAAATCTAAAGAATTTTAATTTTAAAGTGAAATAATAATATTATCAAAATATTATTTAAA
>VWYH01003417.1:240890-361133 GCA_013399365.1 Pampusana beccarii
AAAAAAAAAAAAAAAGGTAAAATCTAAGGAATTTTAGTGTGACAGTGCATGCATAATGTTAGCAAGATGTTTTTTAAAATGTTGCTTCAAGTTTTTATCATCCATGCTTATTAAAATTATATAAATTTGAACAGAGATAGAGAAAGGCTAACAATAGGAAAAGGTATTTTAGAAAGTTAAAAATTCTATTTAAGCTCTCAAAGTCCAAGTTTTAGAGGAGATGTAATTGTTCTTTAAAATTCATCTGGATAATCATCAGTGCTGGAGAGATTTTCAGGCAAAATAATCTTAGAAAAGGCATTGGATCTATACGGTCTGTGACTATTAAGAAAGCAAAGCTCTGTAGGTCGTTTTCAACTGAAGTGAAATAGGCAGGAAACCTTCATTGTTTAAATATGATGCTTGTTAAATTTATGAAGTGTTTTACAGACTTATACTTGCTTTTAATACACTGACAATATTTGTTACAGAGTCTTTTATTGAATTCAGTTTATCCCATGGATTGCAGATTCACTTAATTTGTACATGAGATGGGAAAGAATTTTTACAAGTTTTGGTGCACAGCTTAGACTCCAGGGGAATCTTTATTCCCTTACTTTAAAGTCCGGAAGATATCAAAGACTGGCAAAAGTCAGGGATGAGATTACATCAGTCATTAGACTTAGGAGCAGAAAGTAATTTTCTCCCAGTTCTCAGTATGGTAGCCCATTTTTCAGAACTCATGCTTTATTTTTGCATCATTTTTCTAGGAAGTCTGATATTTTATTTCTTTGGATCAGATCATTTATGAATATTTCATACTCCAAATCTTTCTTGTATCAGAGGCCAAAGCAGCATTTCTCTCTTCTGGTAGAGAGAACATGCCCCAAGACATGGCTTTTTACTAAAAACCTAAACATCTTATAACAAATATCAGGAAGTCTCTGTGATGTGCCCCGGTGGATGTGCAAGGGAGGGTATATGAACTACAGTTTCTGATGGATTCTTCTGGAATTAACATTGATTACAGACTGTAATACCATTCTCCACTGTGTTGCTGGAGGGCTAGCTATAGTTTACGACACAAATGAGTCTCTGCAATGCTATACTGCAACCTTCTCATGAATACTGTTTTTAAAAGTCCTCTTAGCTCGAACAAAAGTAATTTGGGGATGCCCAGGCACTTGCTAAGGAATTTTTGCTGTGGTGCTTTGGCAGTGTCTAAAAACATGTAGTTACATTTCTTTCATAATGAAAAAAAAAATTCCTCTTAGGTAACTGAACAAAGATCAAAACAAATGTGCTGCAACTTTCAAACAAAGTCAAGCAAGAAAAAAACAACACGTGGGTAGAGAGAAAAAAACAAACAAACAGTAAATGCTGACCTTGCTGATTTCTGATACTGGAGTTTTTCAGCATGTGAGAACAGTGATAGCAAGGAAAGCCATGTTGCTATTAAAATAAAGGACTTCACTGACAACAACTGCTTCTTTCAGTTGTGAAGAAGTGAATCACGTCTGAAGGGTTACACACAGAGAACAAAATGACTTTGAAGAATATACTACTTTACTTTGGACACCAAAGAGAGATTTTGGATAATTTCGATCACTTTCATGTTGAGTTGGCCAGGTATGTATGATGTAGGTCAGATAACTGTAACAATGTTTTATCCATATAACATCTGATACTGATATTTTTCCACTTTAATGTGTAGACATCTATTTCTATTTATTGTTGAAGTTTCACGGTCTTGGGAATGTTGTCATCCACATGGAGGAGTGGATGATGTGTCAGAGGGCCGTGCTGCCATCCAGAGGGATCTTGACAGGCTAGACAAATGGGCCGAAAGGAGCCTCATGAAGTTCAACAAGGAGGAGTGCAAAGTCGTACTGTGTCCAGTCCTGAGCTCCCCAGTACCAGAGAGACATGGACACACTGGAGAGAGTTTAACAAAGGCCCACAAGGGTGATGGAGGGACTGTAGCACTTCACATATGAGGAAAGGCTGGGAGACCTGGAACTGTTCAGCCTGGAGAAGAGAGTGTTTGGGGGAGCCTCATCGATGTATATAAACATTTAGAGGGAAGGTGCAAAGAGGACAGAGCCAGGCTCCTTTCAGTGGTGCCCAGTGACACAAGGCGAAGGGATGGCTCCCTAACATCTCTGCACTTTGAAGTCTGGCCGTGGAAGTCTCAATGGTTAGGACTCTGCATGGCTTCAGGTATGAAAACCCGTCCCTGCTGAAGTCATTGGCAAAAATCCCAGGATTTCACTCCCAGACTTTAATTGTAGCATTTGTTAGGTAAAACACAGTGATATGGTGGAGCAACCCTTAGAGTTTCCTTAGTTCCCAACGCCACAGGAAGTCAAGCCCTAACAGGACAGATTTAGAAGGCAACTGAAACGGGACTGGAACAGTGTGAATGTAATACTACTGCTGTGATACAAGTATTGCTATACTATTCTGTGAAATTATACTGTGGATTGTCCTTAAGCAAATATTCTATACTGACTAAGTCTTACTCTTGCCTTCTGTTCTTTCTTTCTCTCTGACTCCCTCCCCTTCCATTTTGCCTTCATATTCTTGCTGATTTACTATCTGCACACCTGCATATGAATATTAACATTTTCCTTTATGCTTGGCAAATATTGGGCTACTATTTAGACAGAGATGATATAATTAACAGTGTGTTATTAAGGGTGGTTTTAGAATGTGGATTACCATAGCATAATTTCCAATTGAAGCATAACAGTAAATATTAGGACATCATTTTCAAAAGGAAATATTGATTAACTGAGAAACTTTTTCTTATAATGCTTTTGCTTTGATTATACTCTGTGTAGCAATATAGTAATTGGTGCAGTGACGATAAAAGGAAGATAATAGAATAACAAGATTGTGATGTGGACAAGGTAGAACAAAAGGTAAGAAGATTTAATACCAAGAACCTAAATCTAAACATCTATTTTAATGATACAGAGTTCTGATCATAACATAGAATCACAGAATCATAGAACCATACAATCGTTTGCATTGGAAGGGACTTTCAAAGGCCTTCTAGTCCAAACCCCCCTGCAATGAGCAGGGACATCTTCAACTAGATCAGGCTGCTCAGAGCTCCATTCAGCCTGGCCTCAAATGTCTCCAGGGATGGGGCATCTACCACCTCTCTGGGCAACCTCTTCCAGTATTTTATGACCCTCATTGTAAAAAATTTCTTCCTCGTTTCTAGTCTGAATCTCCTCTCCTTTAGCCTGAAACCATTACTCCTTTTCCTGTCTTAACAGGCCGTGCTAAAATGTCTGTCCCCGTCTTTCTTATAGGCCCATTTTAAGTACTGAATGGCCACAATAAGGTCTCCTCAGAACCTTCTTTTCTCCAGGCTGATCAACCCCATCTCTGTCAGCCTGTCCTCATAGGAGAGGTGTTCCAGCCTTCTGATCATCTTGGTGGCCTCCTCCAGACCCTCTCCAGCAGGTCTGTGTCTTTCCTGTGCTGAGAACTCCAGCCTGTATTGGTACTGGGGTTGCCCTGGCCCAGGTGCAGGACCTTGCACTTGTCCTTGTTGAACCTCATGAGGTTCAACAGTAATAGTTGTGATACAACTATTATAAAAGTAATGAAAGAACCTTGCTGGAACAGTGGCAGTCTGAGATTGAAAGCTTGCCAGAACAACTATTGTTTACATCCACTTAAAGAATCAAACACAATTTGTTCAGGCAAATTAGGGACTCTAGTTCAAAGTAGCATGTTATTATTTTTCTGGTAAAAGATTTGGCTAAGTTCCTAGTACATTAGTCCATCATCCAGACTGGTTTCTGTTGAAGATAGAACTATAATCTATGTGCATATCGTTGAACTGTAGACATGTTCCCCTGTTCTCTTTCCTACAGCATCAGATGAAAACTTTTTCTGGAAGATGAACTTTCCTGGAACAGGAACTCTCTAAGAGAAATTTTGGTATTTTTATATACATAAGTAATATCATGAAAAACTCGGCAATTGCCAAGGAGAACAAAAGCCAGAAATAAAGTGAGTCACAACCATTTGGGATTTTATGTGCAAATGCAGAATTACCCTAGAGTGTTTTTCTGTCTTTTCTTGTTCTGTGTAAATTGGTTATTCATGTCATCTGATTATTTGAACAAAATCACAGTTAATTTACCGAATGGGAGTATGAATTTAACAAATGCAAGTATGTCTTCAAACCTTAATTTTCTTATAATCAAGAAGAAAAACTGTTAACACTGTAGAGAAATAGTCATTTTGTAGCATTTATATACCGTGGCATGTCAGAAAAATAAAACAATATTACAGACACAACAAAGAAAGTAGAATGGCTAAGCAGGTTTTGAAAATATTACTACATCTGGTACTAGTTTTGTAGCTATATTGTTTTGTAATTCTATTACTACATCTTGTACTGCTACATCTAATCTGTTTCCTTGTTCTGCTGGATACAAGTATCCTAGGAAAGGGTATCTATAGGTGTGTTAGAGAGAGTTATGCAAATAGTGTAAAGAAAATGAAAAATATGCTACGGAAGTGTGATGCTTCAGCCAATGAATTACATGCATTAAACTAGCCTTGAGAGTCTAAAAATAGTCATTTACATTGGTAACAAAAAGAAAAAGGTCTTTCCTTTGGCAGCTGTGCATAGAGATTTTAATTCTATCTTCATTCTATTTTGTTAATTGTTGAGTTTTGCTTTGTCATCTATAGGTGAAGGTAGCAAATGGAGATGTTGGCGGTTAATTGTTTTACAGCATTTCATATTTTATTAGAAGAAAATAAGCAAGTCCCAAGGTTTCTGTGGCTTCTCTTGACTGGTGCTTGGAAATCTGTACAAATCTAACATACTTTTCATTTTCCTCTCACGTAAATATTTAAAGCAGTTTCCTAGGACATGCTTCCCAAATGTCCTTGAATATGCCCTCCTGTTGGAACAACATAAACCCCAAGGGCTTATTTTTTTATTTTTTTTTTTCCCTGAAGTTTAGTAAAATATGGAGATACAAAGAATTTCTGAGAAGTACAACCTTAGGAAAGGTCTCTGTGCAGGGGATTGGGAAAGGGCAGCAATATTTATTGTGACTGAGGAAACAGAAAACTGTTGAGCTCAAGGAGAAGAAAAAAGGAGGAAACAGAAAAATTTTAAACCCAAATTCCAATGTTGTGCTACTACTGAAATCCAAAATAAAGTTGCAGGCACGAATTTCATTTCACAAATACAGTTTTGACATATTACAAAATGTTACTTGCTAAGTTTTTTTTCTTTTAGCTTGTATGGAATTCTGTAAATGTGTTAAATGTTACTGTCATTAGCCCAATTCAGTTAGTGTAAATATGAATATAGATGAAGTGCCAATGGCCAGTTTGTTTTTATCAAATTGCAACTGGAGCTTCTGTGAGTACAACCAAATGACAGAATGGCACCAATGCAGGCAGCACCTTGAAATACTGCCAGTATTTTGGCTGTCTTACTGTTACTATTCTGTATGCATGTAGAATTGCTATGAAAAAATACGGGAAAAAGTTTGCAAAAGAGACACTGTTTCAGTGAATATGGGATGAAATGATTTGGGCTTTCCTAGAGTGTTAATTAGATGGTGATTGAGATGAGCACTCTCTTTATCTCTTAGTGATCATTAGTGATCATTAGTGATCAAACAAACTTGTGTATAGTGTGACAAGTTTCAGAGGAAAGTGTTTCAGAAAGTTCTAGATTTAATTCCATGAAATTAAAAGCAAGCAAACAAACAAAAACCTTTATTTAATCTGTACTATGTAAAGTTTCATTCTGTGCTGCGAAATTTGCATTTAAAGAGAAAGTCTATTCTCTGTGATCTCATTAGGGCTAGTACACTATCCACAATATACACAGAAATTGTATGCCTGATCAGCCAGTGTTTCTAAATGAAAACTTCCTACTTAGATTGTTTACATTTTGATTTTCTCAGTTTTCTGTGTCCAGTATGAAATACATGGAATTAAAATATTTAGAGAGATTACTTCATTTCAAAATAAACTGTTTCCATTGTTGATTTAAGAAAAGCAAGTAGATAATATATCCTTTTGGAGTTCTTAATCTTGACTGAATGCTTGGATGTTGGGTATAACCAGTAAAATCTGTATTTTTAGAACTAGTACAAGTCTTTAAGATTATTTCTCTGTATGTTTACCTGACTCTTTAGTTGTCTTCAGCACTACAAAGTAGGGTTTGCCTGAATTGAATCTAGTCATATATATATCATCAACACTAGTCCAAAAAGGCATGCAGTCTGAAAATATAAGATGGAGTCCTTCTATATACCATCCATTCTTCAAGGCCAGCTATGACCATTAAACTATCGTCCAACAGGAAGACAGGGGAGACAAAAGCTGCTTAGTTGAATTGTATTGAAATCTGAAATTCTTTATTCTCACACATATCTCTGTATGTAGAAATGTAGAAATAATTCAGAAGCTAAGCCAGTGTTGGCATAGGTATTCTGAGTCAATCAAACAGAGTCTTGAGACATGCATACATTCCTAGAGTAAAGATGTATTATGTTGTGTAGCTTACATTGAAAGGCACGTAATATCCTAACTGGCATACATGCAATTGTATGGATGACTTTGCTGGTGTTTAGGGCATATTGATCTCCTACCAAATTTTGGTACATACAGGAATAGATGTAGGATATTTCTTATTCAACTGATTTTCTTTTTAAATTGCACTTATTCCTAAGTTTTTGAAATGCTCATTGCACATCCGGCTTTTGGAAAGAGCAAAGTACGTACATAGGGTGACAAACCTCTGGGACAGTATAAAACAGCCTTTGTAAGAGGCAGATGAAACGAATGACTGTACAACCCTGTGTACTCACACTGAACTTGGTGGCTCCATGGTTGCCTCCGAAGAACCAGTCCAAATCACTGGCCAGCAGCTGGCTTTGGTTCCTCCCTGTAAGAGCATCTTGCTCCGCTTATCTCAGGCTTTGCCCGAAGGTCAGCAGCCCAGTTCTGTCCCTGACCTGCCAACTCAGCCTCACCCTTTCCTCTTTCCCATGGCAGGAGCAGCCCCATCCTGCACACACCGCAGCACCCAGTACAGGAGGATAATTCGTATAACCCTCCCACAAAATTCCATATGGGAGGTTGAGTTGACTGCTGTGTGTGAGGCAGGTGCTTCAGATTTTTAAATCCAATCAGCTGGTATGTAAGTGAAGGAGTTTTCAGGGACAGAAGTGAGAAGAAAAAAAGAAGGCTCTGGACCTCTCTGGCACTTTCTACAGCCTCCTGAAACCTCCATGTCCTGTTCCAGGGCTCTCCCCAGCTTCATACCCTGGAAAGTCACAGAGCTCTTCCAGCCCCCGGAATCCTCACAGGCCTTTCCTGTTCCCTCCAACACAGCTCCTGGAGTAGCCCATGTATCTCGAACCTGCCTCATCACACAAAGCTGTCTCTTGAATCCCTCTGAGCCTTCTTACCACACCAGATCTCCAGTGTCTGACCAAACTCCCAGTTTCCCCCATCCTAACCCACTCCCCACTCACATGTGAAATGCCGTTTGCCACCACCTAGTTTTGCCTCCATTGTTGAGGTGTGTCAAGCCAGTTCTGAGATTAGTTTTCAGATATATATGCCCTGAAATATGTTAATGCCCAATCTTTATCCTACCATAGTTCAGATAAGTCGTTATCTCAAAAGAGCATTCATAGAACTATGAACCATCCATTTTGTTCCCAGTCACCTGAGGTTACTAGAAGCTTTTAATTCTGGTGCATATCAGTTTGAAAGGCTGGCTGAGAGTCTTTCTTCTGCACTTTAGATACTGAAGTCACATTAAGTTCCCTCGCTACTCTGTAGAATGAGGTGGGCCTCCTGCAAAAAGGTTTTATGGTGAGAGGATTTACCCATGGGAGATGCTCTTCTTTGCTCTCAGCCACTACTGGCCTTGCCTAGGGATCACAGCTTATTGTCCTCTATTAGATGGTACAATACCAGGCAATTCTGTCTTTGCTTATTTGGGGGAAAACAGTACATAAAATGATATTTTGACTTCTATTTTTGATTTTTAGTAACTTATCACTCTTACTTTCCCTGTCATTTTGCATGGAAGCATCTTGTACCCAGCTTTAAAGCTTTTTCAAACTTCTACTTCTGCCTTTATTGCTGTCCTACTGTTTGTTCTGGCCCTAACATGATCTTTTTGCACTGTTCCATGCATTTCTGTAACAATACTATTGTAAAATTAGTTGTGATATCTGAAAAGAATTGACAATTAATAAAGGCTAGGGAAATTACCGCTGGAGACTTTTAAAGTTTTCTCCAACTCGTACCATATTTTGATTATAAGAAATTACATTAAAATAAAAGATGCCTATTTGTTGAAAAAACATGCCTAAGCTGCAGCTAACAATGTGATACTGTATCCTGTCAAGTGATGATTTACAGATTCACAAAACCACGGGGTGACTGAGGTTGGAAGAAACCTCCGGAGATCATTTTATCCAGCCCCTCTATTCAGAGTAGGGTCAGCTTGAATAGGTTGCTCAGGACTGTGTCCAGCTGGATTTTGACTGTATCCAAGGATGGAGACTCCACAAACTCTCTGGGCAACCTCTGCCAGTACTTGACCACTCTCATAACAAAACAGTTTTTCCTTTTGTTTTAGTAAAATTTCCTGTGTTTCAGTTTCTCGTTGCCTATTGTTATATTGCTGAGAACAGCCTGGCTCCACTTTCTTTCTTCCTGCCATCAGGTATTTATAAACATTGACAAGATCCCACCTGAAACTTCCTCAGGCTCAAAAGTCACAGCTCACTCACCCTCTGATTGCATGTCAGATACTCCAGCCATTAATCATCTTTCTGGCCCTTTGTTGAACTCTTTGCCCCTTGGCCCATTTCTCCAGCCTGTCATGGTCCCTCTGGATGGTGGAATGACCCTCTTGTGTATCAGCTACTTCTCCCAGTTTTGTGTCATCTGCAAACTTTTTGAGGGTGCACACTCAGTCCCACCATCCAGGTCAGTAATGAAGA
This sequence comes from Pampusana beccarii, assembly GCA_013399365.1. Classification (NCBI taxonomy): domain Eukaryota; kingdom Metazoa; phylum Chordata; class Aves; order Columbiformes; family Columbidae; genus Pampusana; species Pampusana beccarii. The sequence goes on from VWYH01003417.1 coordinate 249,896, forward strand.
TGCTTAGCAGCATCAGACTTAGTGTTGACCCCTGAGGTACTCCAGTAGTGCCCGGCCTTCAGCTGGACTGGGTGCATCTGGTCGCAGACTTTTGAGCTCAGCAGCTGAGCCAGTTTTCAATCTACCTCACTGTCTACTTATCTAGACCATACTTCAGTATTTTGTCTGAGGATATTACGGGAAACAGTGCCAAAAGCCTTGCTAAACTCAATGCAAACAACATCTACTGTTATTTTTACCTTGTCCGGAGAGCTAGTCACTTCATCAGGTTGGTCAGACAGAATGTCTCTCATAAATCCATGCTGGCTACTCCCAGTCACATTATCCTTAATGTATTTGTAAATGGCTTCCAGGATTACATGGTCCATCACCTTCTGTGGGACTGAGATCAGTCTGAACAGCCTGTAGTTCCCTGGATCCTCCTTGGCTTTCTTGAAGACAGGAGTAACATTTGCTTTCTTCTAAGCCTCAGGAATCTCCCACAATAGCCACAACTTTTCAAAGATAATCAACAGTGGCTTTGCAATGTCATCAGCTAGATCCCTCAACACTCGGTCCCATGGATTGGTGTATGTTCAGCATGTTTAAATGTTCCCTGACCTGATCCTTCTCCACTGAATTGCCTTCTGGTCTCAGGGATGTGGGATCACTGAAAGCAGGTCTTACCAATAAAGACAATGGCAAAGAAGATGTTGAGTACCATGGCCTTTCTCATGTCACAGTGCAGGAATTATACCAGAAGCAGCAAGTGAACACAATTTTCCAATGCAAGTAGTTAACAAACCAGAGTTAATGTGACCCTCTGATATGCAGAGACTGGGGAAAAAAAAAATCATTCGTATCCAGTACTGATGAGAACAGTATTAGAACAAGTACCTGATTGTTATGGTAGAGAATTTAAAGGCAACAGATAAAAAGCCACAATTATTGGAAAATTGGTAGATATTCTACACTATGAGACATTTTAAAATCTCAGCATATTAAAAAAAGGGATGGGGAGTTGGAGATTCATGCTCCGGAAGATCTTAAATCAAGACCAGAGGCTTTTCAGAATAATTACTTCTTAAAACCAAAAGGATGCTTAAGCATTAACCAAGCACAAATTACTGGGCCTACTGGTAGAGGAGCTGACCTATGATGTAAAAAAAGGTCAAAAGATCAGATGCTGTAACAGTTCTCGGAATATTGAATGGAGATTGACTTACTTTCTATGTACAACATGACACAGAAGAAACTAACCTCAACCAAAACTTTTAATGGCAATTGAAGAAAGAAGAAATAGCTTTATGCATTGCATAATTTTAGTAATATACATAAACCAGCACATTCTCCATGTTGTTGAATAAAGCACCTCATGCAAGTCCACAGGCATCAATAACATGACTGCATTTAACTGATGAGCTTGGATACTCCCAGTGCTTCCTTCTGTCTTGGCCCTGTGCTTGCCCAGACAGGGAAATATATAGCAGCATAATGACATACAAAGGGTTGTCAGCATGCACAAGTTCCCATCCAGTGGAAATCAGGACACAGAGATGGTAGGAAGGTGGCATGATTTTGATTTCCATCAGGATGTGTTTGGGGTTCTCTGATGTTGGAGCATTCCCAAGTCTCACTATATTTGCTAGAATATATGTAGAATTGTTATACTACTGAAAGGTGTTTTCAAATTACAAAATAAGTATTTACTTATTAACAAAGAGTGAAGGATATTTTAAATAATCTCACATATTTAAATTTGCATATTACTTCCAGATTGCTTACGTTTGCTCATTTTTTTTTCCATTTACTTTATAATGCTCAAGAAAAAAAAATCTGCAAATATGTACCCAACCTGGAAAAAAATAGCCTGGTTTTACTAGGGGAAAACTTTGAATTTGGAATTAGGTGTCTCTGTCCCAAGCTGATGTTTTCACACTGGTGAAGATGCACTGTTCCTGCTGAGATCAGGTTCCGTAGAATTTTGTTACGATGGTCTGGTTTGGTGGCTAGAGAAACCACAGAGGAAGACCCTTTGTGATTTCTACAATGTGTGTAGGACATTTTGGATAAAATCATAATCTCATAAATATTCATTTAGAATGTCTTCATCCTGACAGCACCCCACATTAAAATATTGAAATTTTAGTAGTTTAATGCCATAAGGATTTTTCCTGTAAAATCTCTGCGTTATGGCTTGCGTTCACAAGAAATGTTAAAACTCTAACAATAACAGAGCAATTAACAGATGAAACGCTTATTTAATTATTGCGTTGATCAGATCTTATTCTGTCATGGGAAGAGGAAGCTGACCAGGTCCACCTCATCCACTTTGCGTTAGTGATACATTCATTTAATGTAACCACCTTAAGTAGCGTATACACACGCACATACAATTTTCTTTCACTCACTCATGCTCTTTCATGTTATTCAGTTTTACATGCTTTACAAGGATAGGTGTGGTTGTTTCTTTATTTTTCTAATACCCGTGCTATGTTCTGTTTAAATTATTCCATTTGTAAGCATAGACAAGTTGATACACGTACGTTAGTTTCGGCACACGTTTAACATTCATTAGTTTAGATGTTTTTTTGAGATTATAAAGGAAGATAGCTGCAAAACCAAAATACTTTCCAGTCTAATTAATTTATAACCTTTCTTGTAATCAGTTTGGTTTATGTATCTTTTCTTTTCCGTCTTTCATTTGATCTGTACTTTTGTCTGATAGTCTGAAGAATGAAAAACTTATTTAAAAAATAAGGTAAAACAGTTTTAATTTCCTTCTTCATTGTGTTGCTATGAGCAAATGACATTAAGAAGTTTTTATCTTTGATATATTATTGCACTGTTGAGTACCACATAAAAAAACTTTTAGCTAATTATATGTAGATTAACCAGACTTCAGTTCACATTATATCAGAAGATCATATACTATCTATAATATTACCAGCGTATATATCTATCATTGGCATACACAGATTCAGCAGACAGAGACCTGCATTATGAGGATGCACAACTGTAAAGGCGGCTTGACAGAACAAACCTTTCTGGGTTTTCCTCCACCTTGAAACTTGTTCTTGAGTTCTTGTGTGAAGAATTAAACTAGACATGAGAACGAAGAGTTGGTCCTTCAGATTTCAAGCTGTGTCATAAACCACCATTTTTGGTGCAACTCAGAACCAGAAATATGGTCATGACAGTCCTGCTTATGGGCCTGGCTTTGTTTCTTGGAGCTTTTTGTAGAAATTTAAATTTTTGCAAAGTAAATGCAGGTTAGACTTTGATCTTGTTTTATGACTTTGTGCTCACTTTTTAGCAGAATAAATAATAATAATAAAAAGATAAAGACAGTTGCAGAAGAATACAATCCTGTCACACATGTTCTTTCTAACGATAGAATGAGAAAATGGCTTCCAGGGAGACACATTTTTAATAATTTTCCATTACAGAGAGCTGCGATGAAAATATGCTAATCAGAATGCATAGAGGAAGAACAGAAAGAAAATATGGGTGAGTAATCAGTAATATGCAGCTGTTTTATTAAACCACCAAAAGAAGTGGTATTAGAAAACAGAAAAAGAAAGAAAAATGTCAAATACAGAAGTCAGACATTATTGGCATAGATGGTGGTGTTCAAACACACAAGTAGAGATGTCTGAAGCAAGTTACCAGTGTTACTAAGGTATTTTATACAGTATATAGAAAATACATTTAATAACTTATCCACCTGTAAAAACTAAGCCTGTATCTGCAGTAAAGTTTATAATGCAAATATTTAAGAATAAGAAAGTCCTTTTTCCAGTTAAATTTACATGAACTGTGTTTTTAATATACACATGTTTGGACTGGCTATTGTATAATGATTTATGTGTTCTGTATGAAAATAGTCTCCATAAAATGTGCTGAGGCACCTGTACTAACACCAAAATTGAAATCGCATTTCCAGTACCTTTAAAAAGAGTAGTAATTCTTTCTAACCTCTCAATTAAATTAATTCATGAATAATTTAAAATGTCATTAAATACCTTGAAACTGGCACTAATTATATAATTCATAGCATTGGACTTATTCAGACTCACTGAAGCAAAACAGTGGACTCCACCAGCTTCACCAGCTGATGGTCAGTGGAGGCCAAATGTCAACATGTTCAGCTGTTGATATTCATGGTGCTTGAATTCCTCATCTTTATCTATCATAATCTTTACTCTCCAGCCCTCCAGTCTTTCCACATCCTTTGTGCTCCACCCAATGGCTTTGGGGAAGTCCTCTTTCATGTTTTCATTCTTCAGGGAACCACCATCCCTCTGAGGCTCTCATTATCCTTGAAAAGGAGGTTGCTACTCCGTATGGTGTAGAGTGAGTCAGTCAAACTGTGTTTATGGACTTTGCAAAGATAGCATTTTTTTTCCTGTAGGACAACAGTGCGTTCAAGTCAGCCTCCTTCCTTGTTTTCTCTCCTCCCAGTCCTCTCCCTTCTCATCACCAGGACTTGAAAGGCTGAGTAAGCCATAAAGGACACTGCCTGAAAATTATGAAAAAATAGCTATTGAGGAGTTAGAGAAGGGAAAACAAGAGTAAAGAGGAATGTGAGGGAACAACTGAATGGACAGATGGGAAAAAAAAATCAGAGGAGAGAAAATGAATGAATGACTAGAGGAAAAAAAGGAACAAGACTGGGCAAGAAGAAGTAAAATAAAATAATTAAATAAAAAAAAGAATACAGCAAAGAATACAGAAATGTGAAAATAGTTAGGAAGTACGAAAAATGAACCAAAGGAAAATAAAGCTACATCGAAAAGGCATCTTAAAAAAATTGTTCTCAGTGCTGAAGAAGGCATAAATGATTTGTGAAATGTCACAGCATAAGTTAAGGGCAAGATTCACAAAACCAGAGATATGAAAATAAGGAGGAAAGTTGTAAAGTGTACGGGAAAAAAAAAAGGGCAAAATGGAAGGTAAAGGAGGAGTAGCTTAGGCCTTTTAAATGTTTGTTCTTGCCTCCTCTCCTTACGATGAGCTGTCACTCCCTGAGCAGGGAGTGTTTGGCTGATGGAGTCTCAGCCGCGGGGCAGACAGGAGTGCCTCACCTCACCCAGCAGCCAGCACCTCTCCCCGTTTTGGGAGTGGTATTCACAGGCTGGAAGGAGGCTCCAGAAGAACCCCAGTGTGTATCCAGCAAAGAGAAGGGGTGGACAACTTCATGCCAAAACTCACGCCCCTTTCTTTTTCCGCACAAGAAAAAAAAAAAAAGATGGCTCAGTGCTGGTGGTACAGCTCAAAAAGCTCTCAACACTTCTGTGTGTGTTTAATATAAGCTCCTCGAGCTTTGTTATAACTGGAATGAAGAGGCCCAGTTTTCTTACTCAGCTGTGCTGTTTCAGCTGGTATAAAACTCCTGGCCTTGTGGCAGCAGCTGCCTCTTTGCCTTATTGAAAATTACAAGTGAATTGAATTCCTCTTTTGGCTAACGGGACACCATGGAATTAGCTGGACACAGTGGTTGTACCTTACTCAGCCATCCGACTGATTTAGACTTACGTAGTTTACAGTCTGTAAGCACAGACCCTGAGGAAAACAAAGTTCGGGTTAAACTTGTTGGGTTGTCTATAGAAGGCAAATTCAAGGGTCTGTACCCTGAAGCACACGCACACAGAGAAGACACAATTACACAATGGTAGATGGGTTTTCTCATGTTTTTTGCTTGATTTCATGTGAACATGTTTAGTCACATGACAACACCAAAGTCCTTGTGTACCTAGGGTATATGGATGCAAGTGAAACTCTTGTCTCACACTAGAACTAGGCAAATATATATTGGTGATTCCCGTAGGCTTACCTTCTTTTCGAATGTGCTATACCACATCTGAGTATTCTGCTTTTTAACAGAACACCGTTACAAAATTGCATAAGTGTACAGTATCGTTTATTGAAATGAATTACAAATTATGTAATTTTAGAAGTCCAGGATATATTGTGTAGAAATACATTTGATTGGTGAAGAGACGTTGTGAACCAACTTAAGAAAGTTGCAATGAGTGATATAGTTTCTGATGAGTTCAGCAAGGCGAGCTCAGTCATGCCAGTTTGGTGAGAAAGCTGAACCTCACCCAGCTGTGAGATTTTGCACTGGAACCTCAAAGCATCATGAGCAATTACGGTTGAATGTGTGCAATGATTACAGTTAAAATACTTGATATGGGTGAAAAACAATCTGCATAAAGTTAGCTGAATTGTTGTTGTTTGGTTGTTTGTTTTTATTTTTTTCGCCAAGTAATTTCTGTGTATGTGAAACATGCCCACCTGTGCAGGGGTGTACAAGAGGGGATGGGGTTGCTCTCCCACTGGAGAGCCACCCTGGCCGTCCCCACCTCGGAGGCAGCGGAGGACCAGCACAGCTTGCGGCGATGGAGGCAAATGCAACCATGGTGCAAGAACAGCACTGACTGCTTTCAGGAGATCCTGCTTGCATGTAAACACAGCCTGCACCACTAACAGGTTTAAGAGCTAGCCTTCTACAAAAGCCGTAACAAGGTGGAACCACCAAATTTTCCTGTTTTCAAGGCTGATTCTGACGCTATAGGGTGGTAAAGTATTCCTCCAGCAAAAGACGAAATTTCCAGTGATGGTGTTGACAGCACTTAGAAGTAGCATTTAGAAGAAAGTTCCTGCAAATGCAGAGTAATGTGACAAAAGCACATCTTTGAGGCCTGTCACATTTCCAGTGATTAATGATTTCAATTGAGGGATTACCTGCCACAACCAGTTAAGTCCTTCCTTCAAGGTGCAGCTAGAATATTTGTGGGAAATTCCCAAACACCCATAATGGACTTGCCTCTCTGCTAGGGCAATCACGTAGGTACGTAAGAGAAGTGTTTACAGGTCAGCATCACCAAAGAATAGTCATAAGGAAGAAAAAAGATCAAAGTAGTTATGATTTTGACCGCCACAGTTATGAAGAGTGGACAGAAATAAAAAACCTGGCTCAATGCCTACTTCATTTACAAAATTCTCCTTTCACTTCCTTGCATCGCCTTTCACATCTTTGGGTCATGATATTTTCTTTTTAGTTTTCTGTGTCAAAACCAAATATTCCGGCATATTTGTCTGAAAATAAGCTCCATATATTTTTGTAACAAAAACGTTCATTAAGACAAAGTAAATTGTATTCCTATGAAATGTGGAACTGCTCAGTGTAGGTTCATTTCAATGCCTTACTAGCGCGAGTAGTATCAAATATCATAGTATTCTCACAAGCTTGAGATAAAAACACAACTGGTAGACTCCAGTTATACATAAAAATCTCAAATGTTGGTTCAAAATAATGGACTATGTCCATGTTTTTTGTTGCAGGAAGAAGGCAAACACAAATGCTTAAACATCAGAATTATAACAAAAGCCCCATTTTAAAACAACTCAGTTTTTATTGCAGCATTTACTTGTTTTTTCCACTAGTACCATTATTTTAAAGTGCTGCTGTTATGCAGTATTACTTGACAGTAATAGGCTTCAGTGCACAAGCCAGACTTCACAGTACACGCTTTTGTATGAAGTCTTCTATGTTTTGTATGTATATGTGTCCCATTAGGTATCATTAGCGTATTCATGCATCTTTTGACACTTCTCCTTAAATATAGATAGTTTCTTCTTCAGTGAAAGGAAAAATCACATATCTATTTTAGCATATGTATAGAAAGAGAATAGTGTAAAATCTGACATCGAACAGAAAATATACTGATTAATATTCTCGTCAGATATACCACAACCACTTGCCTTTCAACCACGATCTCTTCATTAGCTTTCTTTCTGTCAACTCTTCATCACTGTGTAACTTTCCATTGCAACAAAAGTTTAAAAAAGATTTATCCTAACTGACAAAATAAATAAACTTTACATTCCCCCAGAAATAACTCTGCAGTCCAAATATGTGTGAGAAAAATGTAATCATTTGGAAGTGTTCAATATTAAAAGAGCGCCTTTATATTGTAGATAGAGTAATAAAGCAGAAAAACAGATTAAATACATTTGGTAAGTCTTTTCTTAAAATATAAAGGTTTTATTATTCTTGCTATTGTCTGTTATGATATCTGCATAATTCTGTGGGGTTTTTAATGCTGTAATTATGGTATTAAGGACTATACCTGCACAGAAATCTGTGTGCTATAAGACTTCGTGATTAAGGAAGTAGTGAGAAAAAGTAAGTGAGTTTCTCTATATTATTTCAACACAATGCAAACTTCTGATTTATTTTTATTTTTTATTATATTAATGGGTAATTCAGTATCAACTTTCTGCAAATATCTTTTGTTTACTCCTGTAAATTAAGCAACTTAACTTTAATATTCTGAAAATGTTAGTGTATTGAAAATAGTTTATATGGTACTAAATTATTTTTTTGCATGTCCCTTAAGGGACATTTCTATTTACATGGAACTAAAAAACCCCAACCAAAATTGTTTCTTATGTTCAGTTTTTTCTGAGAACAAAATTATGTATTATTATGATTATTGGACGCTCAGCACTAGTTTAAAACATTTGTAACAAGCCATAGCTAAAGTTGCTGACTATGTAATAAATTTCAAGAAATCTGCACATTCTGAAGTTGCACTCTGGCTTTCAAACATGATTTACAACTTTAATTTGCACAAGGCGATGTTTTTCAATCTCCTATCAAAGATATTAAAAGAATTTGCCATGGAGTGTTTGAAGCCTTGAGTTATAACATATCTAAAGACAAATAACTAAGAAAATACCAATCTTTGCTAGTTTCTAACAAGTCTGAATTTTTTAGATGAATGTTGAGCTTGTTCTTTTCCAGAGTGGCCCAAGCCCACCACCAAGCTGAACTTTGGAGCTCACACGTTAGCTGCTCCACACAGGCACAGTGCCCACAGCAGAAGATGAAGGCAAGCAGGCATGTGGTTAACTAAAATAGCAACAGGGAATCCTAGACCTTGCCTGGCCTTAGCAAAATAAAAGCCACCTTTTTTTATTATTATTATTATTTCCTCTGCAACTGCCCTAAATATCAGGTTAATTGGGGTCAAGTCACCTTTCCTACTGAGGCTGGGCCCTACTTATGCAGGAATAAGCAATGTAGTAAAGCAAGGAGGTTAGAGATTAAAGCACTCAGAGTGCCCTAATCCTAACAACCAGAACCTTTTGTGCTTTTAATTTAAGGCTTATTCAATACTAACATATTTCCAATAGTAGTTACGGCCTTGATGCAGATTACAGAGCTTGATCTTTGTGAGATAGCTGTCCCTTCTGACCCTAAAATCTATGATAGGTTGATGCTTTTGAATGAAAGTCATACTCCTAAATCTGCAAAACTTTTTTTTTTTTTTAAATAAACAAAATGAAAATATAGTGTAATAATTCATGTTTTAATCTAACAACCCATGTTACTGGGACTGCACTTCATTTAAGTGGATCTGCGACCAAAGATGGATTGCTGCTTTCTTCCTATTTGTTTGAGTTTTTAAATTACAATGTAATGACCTAAAATTCCAAAGGAGTTTTAGAAAATTTTTCCTGGAGTCAACAGACATCTCATTTCTAATATATTCTTTTTCTTGAAAGAAATGTGCATAGCAACTGGGTTTACATAGTGAATCAATCATTGCAAGACATTTTTAGCTAATATTTATGTCCTCTAAGATTTCATAAAGTAAAAAAAAATCTTGTAAGAGATTGTTTGTTTGTTTGTTTGTTTGTTTGTTTGTTTTTGATAAAATATAAAAGAAGCTCATTAAAGTTTTGGAGAACTGAGATTCTTCTGTATTCTCTGGGTTCAATGTTGAGGGACAGGAATGAAGACTTTATGTAAAACACCTAATGTGGAAGACTATGCTTTTTATGGGCTAATAAGAATCTACATTCTATAATTACGTGCTTGTACATACTACTTCTTGCTTTGAAAGTTTGTTGCAATGTTGGGTGAATAGTTGCAAGAATCACAGTAAGTTGAAGCTGTTTTCCTGCAAGTAACCAGCCATATGGTATGGAAATAGATTTGTTATTGATGTTTCACATAGGCTGCAAGCCTGCACACATGCAAGCTCATACATAGTCCATTTCATAATATATGCTTTTTGTATATTATATGCCATAAATATTACTGTAATTTAAATTCAAGCACACTCTTGTCCTCAACTTTGAAAACATCTCTTCACGTGCTGAACTGTCATTGCGATTACTAGTTGTTATGCACATCATTAAATATTTTCAAGATTAGGACTATTTTTTAGTTAGGGGATTCAAAAAGATTATTTACATATGTTAAACAAATGTTCCTTTATTGCATAACATACAAAGCTGCATCAGATATTAGCAGAGCATGTGTACATAGTCACAGAGAGAATTCATGCTGAAATATCTTCATTCTCATCAGCACCAGAATCAAAAAATGAAAATTGATGAAAAAATAAGTGGTCTTTTTGGAACACACAATCAGAGTACCCAAAAGTCACAGAGGGACTGAGGAATTTTGAAAATAATTGTATTTCACATTAGTACGAGTGGTGTTAATAAAAGTTAAGAAATGAAAAATATTCTGAAGTGGCTTGAAATTAGGCACCTGCAACTCTAGGGTCTGTCTCTTTCCTTATATTTCTTTTTTCGCTGTGGGAGAAATGTGAATATTTGAAGAAGTTTATGGGTATCGGCCATGCTATAGTCACTTGTAAATTAGAGATTACAGGCAAGTAGTAATAAATGTCAATAGATTTTCACTTCCAGAATAGGCAAGTGGCTATACTTTCAATGTAATACTGGGAAGAGTATTTGATCAATAATCTACATGACTTATTGGACAGGCAAGAGATTTCTTTTTAGAAAAACAGTATCACATCATCTGAGTATTGTAAATTAAGCAGATAGTTTTGCTGTTAATGTAAACCAGGTCATTGGAGACATTTTGCACAGCACAAAACTCAGAACTTCCTTTTAACTAAGGATAAACGGGAAAATTTGTAATGGGAAAATTATCTCTTCCTATCCTACTAACCCACACTTGCATTGTATTTAGTTGAAGCACTGGAGTTCACAAACTGAAGTCAGATTACAGTTATATTCTTGCTCTTTATAACATTTATCTGCTTATATACTTTGTTATAAGTAAGCATGTATTAGTGTACTTAACGTGTACCTTTTTCCAAAAAGGACATGTGTTCTTATACAAAAGTAGTCTCATACACTCACTGTCGTCTGCATGATGGAAAGTAAAAATGGCCTTTGGGTTCTCCACTCACCAAGGGAAGGGAAGAAATGCATGTATCCAGTACTGAAATATGGGGACTATACATCATACATTAAATGTACATCACACATTAAAACTTTTGAGGATAACAATTTTTGGGATATGGTTAACCCAGGCATATGATAAAGCCACCCAGGAATATCTACCCTGTTCCCCAGGAAAAATGTGAATTGCATGCTGTATTTGAAACAAAGTTGAAGAAGTAATTTCTTATGAATCAATGCTACATATTAAACATTTAAATATATATATCATCATATTGTATAGCTCTATTTCAGGGTCAGATTATTGTCCATCTCAGCAGGTGCACAGCAATTGGCTATGTTTAAAAAGAACACCCTTGAGAAAGGTGTCCTGTACTTGAAAAGGACAACCTTCAAAGCGGTAGAAATCTCCACCTATGACCCTCATGAAAATAAGTATTTTTATTATATGTTCCCAATACAACTGTTTATTTTTGTAAGCAAAAAAGTATTGTAACAGTAGTCTACACTAGTGAATTTATACTAAAACTCACACATGCACATCAACATACCCACACACACTGAACTGACTTGCACATGTGCAAGAGAGTGGTTAGATATTGGTATGTGAAGGTATGCTTGTTATATTATACATCGACATGTATATTAGTACTTTGCAAAGCACAGGTGTAGTTTGTGGCACATCCACCAGGATTTCTAAACGTCAATTTTATCCAAAGTGTTACAAAACCTTATGAGAAGCGCACCATGGTTTTAAATAAGTTTTGGGTAGTAATTACCCCATGTTGCCAGAAGAATGATCTTTTGAATTTTGAATCTTAAGCATAATAAATATAGATTTTTTTCATTTTTGTTCTACAGGCCAAGTCTGACAGATATTCAATAAGAATTTTGCCTAAGAAAAAGATAAAAGTAACATTTTTTATTTGCCTTGTTTCTTGACTTTGTGGTTAGTGGTTGGTTTTCATGTAAGTTCCCCTAGTCATACATTAAACTGTATTTAATTGTTAAAACCTTCTCTCTCACCTGGAGCTGTGATTTTTCAAAGTAAATAGGATTGTGACATTAAATTCAGAAAGTGTAGTCCATTCTTTCAATCATATTAAAATTGGCTATTAAAGTTGTAGATCATCTCACCTACTTGAAAGTGTAAAATTCTGTCTCCTTTCTCTCACTTGTCTCTCATTCTCCGTTTCCATACCAATTTTGTTACACTTCTTACTTCAGGTGAGCTCGGGTATGCTTGGTGCTTGATGCCCTTGGAGGTATAAGTATGTAAGCAGTAGACTTGTAGCCATTCTCTCTTTTAATAAATTTAACATGGCACCAATGGAAAGAAGATAAAAGACCAAGACAATTTAAAGGATAAATTATTCTAGCAAACACTTTATGCCTCTAAATTGGTGAGGAAAGGTTGCTTTTGAGGGTGCTGAGTCTGTCAGCAGACTTGTACTTTCTCCAGGAGATGCTCTGTGCAGGTCTCTTAGAGGCTTTCAGAGAGCCAGTCCTCTCTTCCTTGAGGTTTATTGGTGTTCTCTTTGAAGTCAGGAAGAGTTTGGCCGTCTTTGTCAGGAGAATTAGTATTCAAGTGCTCCTTCTGTGTAATAGCAGGTGTGAATTTTCTTTTCACTGGAAAGCTGGGATGCCACTTCTGCAGCTGTTCTGTCCCCAGCTGCCCCCCCTAGTGCAGGGCCAGAGCTGTGTACCAGCTCAGAGTAATCATGCCACATGTTTCAGTGAGACTAATTATAACTCAAATAAGCTGTTGGGGAATGCTCTTGTGGTATCTCAGAATACAATTCTGTACCATTCCCCAAAAGGAATTTTGTACCAGAGGTCTGATTTAGTTATAACTGAGCTTATTAATTAAATCAGACCACGTCAATACTTTTATTTTGTAAAAAAATGAAGGCAGCAGCCACACCTTCCCCTGGGTAGCAGTGCATCTCCTAAAGCCTCCATCCCAGGGAATAGACAGTCAGGTGAAATCTTAACATGACTCATGTGTTCTTGCAACTGGATTATTCATTGTAGGAGTGGTCACTGTACAGAAGCTTACATTGCTTCTCACTTCTGCAAGACCAGATTTTGAAATGGTAATAGTAGTATGTACATGCCAGAAATTTTTTATCAGATATTTCAGATTCATGAGGAAATATAATCTATTCTAGTGTTTCCTAATTGTGTTTAATACTTTAAAGCTTTTGATCTTTTTATTTCATATAAAGCTTCAGAAAAATAATTAATAAACTCCTGTATGGTTTCAAATATTAGCTCTGCAAACTCTCACATATCCCTCCTAAAAGGAACAACAGACAAAGCAGGATCAGTGACTCCTGTATTACTTTATTTTTCTTTCGCAGATCCAATTGTATTCACACATCAGTAGGTTCTACCTAGAGCTACTTACACAGAACTACCAATATATGTTTTCCTGTTAATTGTGACCAGCAGTTTTGGACCTATTGCAAACCTTTTACAATACACGCATCAGATCAAGATAAATACGTGCTTTGAAATAGATGTCGTGAAATTCCCATTTAAACAGCAATATTATTTCCCAGTTGCTAACTAAGTCACTACTCACTAATAAGTAGAAGTAAACAGCCTGGTAAACAGTCTGTATAAGCAAGTTCTTTGCAAGAATACATAACTTCTGGCAACAGCATCTTTAAGATAGAAATATTTTTTGAAAATATTGATTATACACTTTCTTACTAAAGTAAGGCACTTAAAGCATCCTTAAGTCTTGCATATCGAAGTACAATAGTTTGAAAATAGCAGGTGACTTTTCTTCTAAGTCATATGGTTCTAGCTATTTTCAAGGGAAGGTGAAGGAGTATTTTCTAAAATAGTAAAATATTAGCTTTCAAGATGTTTACCAGCTTCTATCTCCCATTGTCTTATTGCTTTTGACATCAGATCTTACAATCCTAATTCCACATCTGTCAGGTATAGAGGCATGCCTTTATACCTTTGGCTTTGTGAAGAGGCCTCAAGGTTAGCTTCAGAGATAGAAGTTAAATACATTTCATAGGTATCCTTAAGAAGACATAGGGCAACCTTCCTTAAATAGGCTTATAATGTATGTTATGTTATTGCCATATTTTTCCAGGCATAGATTGCTTTTCAAATATTGCATTCAAAGACACACACACATCTCCTCAGCTTTCCCGCGTTGTTACAAAATCACATGCAGAAAAAATCAGTAACAGAAATCTCAGAGTTTCTTCATGTAACAGCAGCAACATTCCACTGTTTCTCTGTCCTTCACCTTCCTCCAAGCTTGCAGGGTTTTGTGTTCACCTGCTGCCCCCTGTGCCCCCAGCTCCTCTGGAAGTCCACCTTGAGATCCCTGTTTTGGCTGGAATCAGACTCCCCTCTAGTGAGCCAGAAAAGAGGTGACAAAAAGTGATGCCATCTCCTGGCTTTCTCCTACAGCAATTATCCCTGTTCCCTGGGTCACTGTGATGGAAATTGTGCATCTCTCTCCCTACTTATTGGATGTGTTAAAATAAAAGGGCTCAGCGTGGGAAAAACGAAGAGAGCAATATAGGTATACAGGAAAGTCCTGGAAATGTGGGGAATCACCATGCTCAGCTTTTTGCTTTACCAGAGGGAGCCCAGCCTTGCAGGGTTTATTCAGGCCTGCAGAGATGGACCCCGACTATGGCAACTGTTGTCAGAGAAACAGACCCATTTCCAGCCTTGCATAATTACAGGAGAGTCTTTGCAAGATTACATGAAGCACATTATTTAAACATAAGTGTAAAATCAGAGTTCAGGCTGGGTTAGAAAGTGACTGGGAGAAACTGAACATGCAGGCAAGTGTTGTGTTTCTTGGTACAGGAGCTTAGCTCAGTGTGGAAGGTGACGCTTCCATTGGAAGTTTTTATTTTTATTAATTGCATAAATGGGAAATAGGTTTGAGCACATTTACCACTGTTTTAAAAACAGTGTGGTTCAAGTAAATATAGATAATGCTTGATTATCTGCCTTTATGGCTACTTCGTCAACGAGAGAGTGATTTATTAGTGCATTTGTTCTTGCTTTTCTACCACAAACTTGCAGAAATGGCTTCAGTTCTGAAGGGAGAGACCCAGGCTGGGTCAGAGTGCAGTAAGGATGTTTAAGGCCACTTGTCAGAACTGGGGTGTGTGCTGCAGCTGTGCTTGCTCCTCCTTAGCCCTGTGTTTGAAGCACCGTCTCTGCCAAGTCCATAGCTTTGCAGGATTATGCTCTAGGGCTGCCTTGGCTTGTTTTGTTTTGCTCAGGAGAAGAGACTGTACTTGTTATTTGGTGCTGTGGGTATTGTTTGTCTTCATTTCCAGAGCCGTTAATGGAATCTTGTATTTTTTAATAACTTCTTCTTCACTTTTCATCCTCTTTTGATGGTTTTCTAACCTGATTTGAAACACCAACACAGTTCTTTTGAAAAACTAAAAAAAAAATAAGAAAAAAAAAATTCCACTCCACAATTCATTCATATATATGGGATATGCAAATGTTTACTAGTTTAAATCCCCTTCCTTTCGTAGGCTGCAGTGTGAAGTAAACACATTTCATATGTGTCTTTATGTATCCTCTGAAGTACATAGACTGAGTGATGTGCTGTTGGTCATTCTAAATTATTTTTTGTTGTTTTGTTTTTCAAATGAATGCCAAACTTTAACAAAGAATAAATCTCTATAATTATTAGCTGAAATATCGCCTTTCCAACCGTGGTCTGAGTGGCACCAGAGAAGTGCAATTTATAAAGCGTCTTTGTAGTTTTTCTTTGTTTTCTTCTTCTGTTTTCACAGTTTATTTTTTGTATTCTTTTCATCCATGTCCTTTTGAAGACAACTAGGTTAAAATGCAGGTTCATACTTGCTTTCATGATACTAACTGTATTTCAGTCATGACAGCTTTTTGTAAGGGTTAAGCTTCGTATTGATGTCTGGCTGTGATTTACAGTTATGCTATTTCATAATGTATTTCTTTCAAAGTACTCAAAGAAAGAAATAAAATACTGAAAATCAAATCAAGGACTGCAAGTGTATCTTGTAATCTAGTACACTGTACAGCATTGCACACCCTTCACCCAACTTGTAAACGTAACACGTTAACAGGACAGGTATGTGCTTCTGCATGCATTTGTTCCATTTTTCACATTTCCAACAAAATACATTTCAGGAGATTGATTATTATAGTTCAATATTTCTCTTAACTAGATTTCCTTCCTTAATATCTCTGTACACCTCTAAAATTAACCTGAATGTCTCAATTCATCATGTAAAATTAGCTTGCTAATAAAAAAATTAAAACTGAAATGTCAAGCCAGCAACTTATACATTTTCTTTCTGATGTTACACAACCCTTTTGGCACTGACTCACCTGACACATTCGTTGCTGCTACTGCAAATATCTTGCAGATTATCTAAAAAAAAAAAAAAAAAAAATCAGTTGCTAATGCTGAGAATGTAACCAGAAAACAAAGAAACAAACAAAACCCCTGCACATGTATTTTTTTTTTAGATGGATTTTTTATACGGGGTTATAAAACAAAGCTCTAAAGCAATACACTAAATTAAATTAAACTAAATTAAATTGTCATGATGCAAAAATCAAGAATTTTGATCAGCATTATGTTTTGAGGTGAAAAAGCAATTTATAGATGTATAAACTAGCGGTGGTTTAAATGTTCTAGCTGCCACAGCAGACAACACATGACTGTGCATATCCTGCCTGCATCTGGGTGGCCTTAGGAGCACGTGCAGGTTTGCAGAGCCTCACGTCTGGGCTGTTCAGCAGAACCTCTCTGATGAAACCCATCAAGGCTTGAAGCATCACATGGTCCTTGGGAAGAGGATGTGTTCAGTGTGCCCTCCTGGCACTAGGCACAGCTGCCACTTCTAAGTAGGGACAGAGAATGAACTCATAAAGAGCACTAAGACAAAGGCTGGGGAGAGTGCAAGACCCGTTGCACACTTGTTGAGGAAAGAGTTGGTTTAGGACTGCCCTGCAATTTTAGTCTTTCATTTCTGAGAGAAAGGGGTGGAAAAGTGTGGTTTCTCTGCAATTACTCTGATTTGGCCTTCAGGCTGTAAATAGAAATGGTTAGATTAGAGCAAATTAAAACTTTAATCATGCAATCCTTATTAGTTTGTAGTGCGGCAAAAGCTATAAATTCAGAAACTAATTTGCCAGCCCAGTTGTGAGCAAAAAGGAAAGAAATTTAGGTCACAGGAAATAATTGGGTTTAGATATGAACTTCTCACTTGCACATCAATCCTCATCTCTCATATTTTGTGAAGGTCAATGGGTTTGGACTCCCCAAACCTCCTAAACACTCAGAATTCTAAGTTCTTTCAGAAAAAGATTTTGAAGAAATTTTGCATGGCAGTATTTCTTCTTGGAACAAGTTCGTCCTACCTGTGAAACAAGTGAGCTTTAAACCTCCTACTAAATCCCACCTCCTTCAGCTAACCTTTTTGACCTCTGTCTCTTTGCATCTATTCCTGTGCCTAATCCTTAAATTGTTAGTGTTGTGGTTGTTCAAAATAGGCTGCAAACACTAACAATGAAGGGCGGGAACCTTGCCTAACAATGTGTTTGTAAAGCACCATCCACACACTCTGCACCTGGGGCACTATATGGACAATAAATTATCATGAAACTTCTTAGCGAATAACGTGTCTAAAGCTCTATTTCAGTGCACTCATTAGAAAAAAAAAAAAACAACACATTTTAAAGTTTACAATAAAAGTTACGATTGGAACATAAACTGATACTGAAGATATTTAAATGTTATTTCTTTTATCAATAGTAAATGGAATTCAAATTTAATAATGGCAAGCAGACTGCACTATAATTACTGTTTATCTTTCAAAAGCATTTATTTTTCTAATTGTGTTACTAGTACCATAAAGTAAGGAGGTACTGTAATCAAAATGCCATTTTTTAAATACAATTTGAACTTCACAAGGACAGAAAAGTATTTAAATCAAGTGTTTTGCCTGGGCCTACAAGAAAAAAAAATACACCTACTATTGTTGGTTTTATATCCTTATAACTCCACAAAATTTCAATGCAATTACTCTTGATTTGCACTCTGCTGTAAGAAACAAGCATGTCACGTTTCTCCTCAGGAAATCGCTGCACCAAAGATTGCTGTAGGCTGAATGAGCTCGCTGGGAACATGCCACCAGATACCTGCCTTGTTCATATACGCTCTCCTGGAATCCATTATTGGCCACTATCAAAGAGAAGGAACTGGGTGAGCTCTGGTTTGATTTGGAATGTTTGCTTTTACAGCCTTAGATATATGTGGAGAACTTAAGCTCATCCTATAAGATGCAGATGAAACAAGTAAAATTAAGGCAATTGTTGTTTACTAATCATTCCTGATACTTTTGCAAGAACCAACATGATTTAGAAGACTTGTTTCCATAGACAGAAGCCTGGAGATATGCTTTCAGTCTTATCTGACCTTCTGCAGGAAACCTCATGGGATTTGATTCTAATCTCACTTTGCAAATGAGAAGCAAACTTGAGGGAAATGAATGGAATGTCATAAAACTGGATTTTAAATTAGGATTGGGCCAATAATGCTGTTTTAGAGGATTGTAACACAATTGAATTCAAAGAGCTCTCTCTGTCCTAAATGTGAAGATAAGGCTAACTTGGTTTACTGATTTTGAGATTTTAGCTTGAAATTACTCAGAATTTAGCTTCTTGTTCTTATTTCTAGTGTAGACTTTAATGCAACCTAATTATGGTGCTATAAAGATGTGCAAAGTCTGACGAAAAACACAAAGGTGAGTTGAACATGCAAACACAGAGGGAAAGCCAAGTTTCTCCAGCACTGTTAAAAGGCACAGATCTCGTATTTCATGGGATTTACCAGATTGTACAGAATTTGGCAAAGTTTAGGTAGCTTTGGTAACCATCTGCTGTGAGCTGTAATCTGAGGACAATGTGACTGTCAGAGCTCAATTTCTGACTTGTCCTGAGGCCTTTTTGTGCTTATATATGCCCCACCTACAAATGTGCTTAACTAAAGGGCTAGTACTTATGAGTGACGTTCAGTCAGCATTTTCACACGATTAACTTGCCAATTAAAAATGGGCTTGGTACTGAGTTTAGAAGTTAAGTTAGATACTCCTAGCTTGGGCGAAGAGTTGCTTTCAGGCAGGGTGAGGCCAAGTCTGATTTTGCAGGAGATGTCACGCCTACTTGGAGGAGAGACGCCGTGACTCGCTGGGGAGCTGGCGTGGCCTCGGCCTGAGCACTGGCTCCTGTCATTGGCCCTTTTCCCTGGATCGCAGCCAGAGGCAAAAGCACCGCTGTGAGATGGGAGCGTGGCTCCCATCCAGCGAGAGGCTGCAACTTTGCCCAGTGCCTCTTCTTTGTTTACTGCGGTTTCTTTCACATCCTCTAATTGAAGGTGTCCCCCTTCACTGCTCTAATTGAAGGTGTCCCTGCTCTTTGCAGGGGAGTTGGACTAGATGACCTTCCAACCCAAACTATTCTATGATTCTATGATTACTGCCGTTCTTTGGCATACTCTGCTACATACAACAGTTTCAGAAAAAAAAAAAAAAAAAAAATCCGTCCACAGTTTAAATTCTTTGCAATAATTACGTTGGGCATAGCCTAATTATGTGTTGTTTCCACTGTAAGAGGAAAACCATATGTTTCTGGAATTTGATGACTGCAAGAAAGGAGATTTACAGTGTTTTAGGTATAATCATTATATATATATTTTATACCAAGAGAGAAGACAGAAGATACCACAAATATGCCTTTCCTCTAAGTGATGTACAAACAGAACATAACAAGAGCTGTTTGTCTTTCGAAACGTACTTCTAGGGGTTTTTGAGAGGGAAGTGCTTAACTTGGAGATCAAAAACATGAAAGTATCTGGAAAATAATAAATTGTTCGGATGTGGTGTTGCACCTGGAAAATGCAGACTTCAATCTGGAAACAAATTGGTTATTGGATGTATCTAGTTATACATATGTATGTGACATTATTCAATTTGTGTGAATAATTGTGATCACTGTGAATACAAATTAGATGTCTGTCATTTGCACATATTGTGTCTGATATTTGGCTTATGTATTTACACATTAACATGTGAGATGTTGCAACATAAGGGGTTACCTTCTTCTTGGCTTCCTCATGTCATAAACATGAAAATGTTTGGATAATCAGAAAACAGAACTTGATTATTTTAAACAATTGCAACAATTACTTTTGGTCTGCACTAATATTCTGAATTAGTCTGAATAATAATGAAGAAAATTATAGTTCCCTATCACTGTCCAAATCAAATAGCAATACAAGTTCTCCCAGTGGCACTCGTGTAGATATCGCTTGTCAACACCTCCTACTCTTTGTGATCACTTCAAGGGCCTTATCTTTTGTACAAGATGAAACTTGATTCATTTACATTTTTTCTTTTCAAAACAACAAGTTGTAAAAGCCAGAAACTCCCTCAGACCTACATTTTTCACATGTTCCCTGTCACTGTCATTCATGCCCTCTTACTTAAATTAGACATAAGAAGCATGTTTTCCAAAGGAAATAAATAACTCTCTAAATAAAATCCTTGGAAATTTCTCTCTGACCATCTTGCCTTTGCTTTATTTAACAACATGATCCAGAGCTGTTCAGTGGAGGTATTAAGATTTTTATGGTGTTACAGCACTTTCTGCATTATTGGTGCTTCTGTAGTACAAAAACCCAATAATGTTAATGAGATTCAGATGTCAGCAGGTATATTCCAGTAGCCATTCCAAACAGTAATTTATTACTCTCATCAGCTTATTTATTTTTCCCCGAAGATTACATGTTGTTATTCTTAATCAAACTGTGGAAAAGATTCATACCATTGAGGCTTAAAGTATCTCTTTGGCTCCTGGGGGAAATTATCGACTTTTTTCTCTTTTAACAGGATTTTCATCTTGCATATCCTGGCTGAAAGTTTTGCTATATTTGCCATTTTAAAATAATGCAGGTAATTCATAGAGACAGAGAGCTAATAACAGCAAATAGCATTCAGTGCTAATTCATTCAAATTAGCTGGTGTAGACAGAAACAAGAATGAAAGAGTATAGGTGAACCTGCTATGGTGATGCAGGCTCCCTGCATACCAGAATTCTCAGATCTGAAGTTCATATGATAGTTTAAGGAAAGTCAAGGTCCTAGATTTTTTTCTTTGTTGATGATGAAATCTGGGAGCTGAATTCTGTCTATTCATTACATTGTCTGTTCACCAGTGAACTACAGAAGGCAAAGGCACCCCATCAATTCTTCAATTGGCATCTATTGGCAGGTGTCTCTGAACTGAGTGGTGCTGTGCCTGGGGTGTCACTCAGCATAAACACTTCACCATCCTTCTTCAGCACAACAAGGTTTTTAAATCAATCGTAGAAGGCTGCATTAACCAGCCCTTCTTGCAGCACCTTTCTTCTTCTGTCAATATTTGTGATGCTATTATATCTTTCTTCGGTCAGTCTCACTCTGCAAAACACAGTCACTGGCCAATGTAAATCACAGAAGTTTAGTTTGTGTATCCAATGATGTATCCAAGTCTGTGCTATCCTGAATATTTTATGGGTTTGCAAGACTATGTAATGGTGTCTCGGAGACACAGCATGATTAGGAATGACGCTTAAATTGCCTCAAATGTCAATGTTTTTAGTTTTAAAACACTTAAAATAGGAACCTTAGTCTCATAAACCATTCTACACTAGATACAGACCATTGACTCACTCCAAAGGAGCACCAATTTTACTTGTTCCATGTATAACAAATGTGAGTTTAAGATCATACAAACTTGACTACTAACTTTTATTTTGAAAATAGATTAATAGGCCTGGAAATGAACAATAACGTCTGAAAAGCAGATGACAATGAATTTAAGGTAATACAGGAATACAGTGATATATTTTCAGCTATTAAATAGCCAGATAAAACTATTAAATCCTCTCTGTAAGAGTCAAAGAGTGCCAGAGATTTAATAAGCACTTAGGATCTGTTTGACATTCAAAAGGCTGACACATTCAAGCAAATCTTTGTCCTCATTGTTTCAAGTCTGACTAAATGGTGATAAAATGATCAGTCCAGAGTTGACTTTCGTAATATAAGGCTATAAAGGACCTTCACAAGGTCACTGAGTCCATCTCCTTGTTGTTGTAAGCAAAACGTCAGAGCTGTCCTTTTCCCAAAGTTATCAAGTAGCCATCTCCTAATAATTAGATGTGGTGTTCTCTGTCCTTCAATTATAACCTCAGTGACACTGCAGAAAACTGATCCCTTCTTTGTTTATATTGCTTTAATTCATTTAAAAGTAGTACACCTTTGGGTGGAACACACATAGGTTCCTCTCCTTCAGTTACTGTAATAAATGCCTCCTATTATTTAGTATAATAAGATGTAGTTAAAGTGTCTAACACAAGACCAGAGGATTTCTGCTATAATTTGTGGGAAAGGTGTATGCTCAGCAATTAGAATATTTTTGTAATATAGCTTTGTAAAGAAATACAAATGAGAAGACAAAAGAATGATTTTTTTATTCTAAATAATAAATATTTTCTTCACAAATCACTAAAGCTTTTTAAAAGACAAAGCCATAAAAACGTCCTTCACCCCAGGTATAAAATAGTCATCTTTCAAGAGAGACTGTCCGGTAAGAGGAAGGTGTTGCTCAGAGGCTCTCTGTCACACAGATAGGCATGACAGTTCTCAAAGAACTCAGTCCTACTGGGCTAACAGTAGGAAAAAGCAAGATTTAGGGCATATGACCAGTTTTTGTTTGTCTATATGACTTTCCTCTAAAACTGTGGTTTCTGACTATGAGGGCAAATAGAAGTTTGAATGTAAGAAAACAGAAATTCCTAAGGGAACAAATGTTTCTGATTTCAATGAGGCTGGTTTGGTAAGCCTGTTATATCCTGAGGACATGTCTGGCCTGGTGTAGCAAACTTGCAGACTTCAACTATGTGACAGAAATGACATAAAGCCTGAATAACTGTGAGGTGCCTCGAAGTGACCAGAAGGGGACAGAGGCAAAGATATACTACTAAATTAGAAATTCAATTATTTGGCTTGTCTTTCAGTCACTAGCACTTTGGTTTGAATTTCCTTCTTCCTTTTCTCTTTACTCAATCTTAGCTGAATCTGAGAGGGAGATGTTTAAACCCCAGTATTAGCTTTTTATAAAATCAGCCACATTTATTACTTATTTCAAACTTTCAGGCAGATTTGGTCACCTATTTCCCTACTTTCCAAAGTCTTCATCTTGAATCATTCTTGCTCTTTTCCTTTCCCTCAACGTCATTCTATGGCTCCTTTTTCCATAGCATGGTAAACTCAGGCTCCTTGAGTGCTAATATGATTTACCCATCCATTTGAAAATTTAGTTCCCTTCACCTCCCTTCCGCACATGTCTTTCACTTAATCATCTGTCTCACTTCATCTCTTCATGCAACCTGTTACTGGGAAGATTTCTTACTTTTTTCCACCAAACTTGTGCAGAAAGCAAGGCACTTCCTTGACTTCAGATGATTCTTTCACCTTCACTTTTCCCCCTATCCCAAAAGTCACTAATTTCTCATAAAGCAGTGCTTTCACTGGTCACTGTCTTGTGACTTTTTTAGAACACTAAAACATCCTTCTTGACTGAAAAAAAGAGCCTTTGTTGTTATGACTATTGGCAGGAGATTTCTTTTATGAGCAACATACTTAACACAAAATAAGAGTTAGCTTCGTTGCTGGAGTTTATTTTGATGACAGCAGTTAGTCTCCTTGACAGTTTGAGGCAGTGTGCTGTATTACAGCTAGTATATTGTTTCATTTCCTTCATTTTTGACACAATGAAAGACCACAGAAAACACTGAGGTCATATAGAAAAATATTTTATTAGAAAATATTATTAATTAGACTTTTTTGTGTTTAAACATTCCTTTTTCCCACAAAGCAGAATGTCACCATCAGGGAGAACTGTGCACTAATCAGTCATACTGTGCTGATTATAAAGTATCATTGGTGAGACTAAAACAAAGGTTATTTTCTGAGCTGCACAGACAGTCTAGGATTAAAATCAGAAAGTAAAACTATTATTGGATACATGTATTAATAGCAAAGCAAATGAGCTATATCTCAGAGATTCTTCAACGCATTTTTGGTTTTTTATGCCATCGTGGGAGTTGCTGGTGTACAAGTGCATGTAAGCTGAAGTAGGTTACAACCTTCAAAATAAAGATACTCAGAAGCTAGCTGTTACTTTCTGATTCCTTTTCTCATTAATTTATGTTATTCTATTGCAAATGGGTTTCTTTATGATTTATACTTTATGTTTTCTTTACAGTTGAACAGTATGGGCGAACTACTAGGAAAGAAAAGGTGCATTAGGGGAGTGACTCTGTACCAAAGTGTGGTTTCTTTGGGCGTTGAACAGCCCTTCTCCTCCAGCACCTCCCCAAGGGCTTGATACATGGTCTTGTCCCACTTATTGCCCTCTGGAGCACGCAGGAGTCTCTAATTAATCCAGTCAAATTTCTTTGATATTTCCTAGTGGGTCATTTGGGGTCCTGTGCTGCGTGGCCCAACAACAAGTGCCAGGAAAGGAACTCCTGTTGGTTGCGTAGCAAAGTGTTGGAAAGCCCAGCCAACACCTAGTTTCATGTATTCCATTACTGTTGAACAGATGTCCTTGTCTGTTTGCTACTCTTGATTTTTAGTCACTGTAACTGACAGAAATACTTCCTTCTTCCTCAAAGAAAGTAAGAAGCAAAGGAGGCATCAGCCTTTTGCTTTTGTTTATGCACAAGCGTCATGACTTTCACATTGACATCTGTGTATTTTGCTGGCTGGATTCACATATCCTTTACAAACCTGCTCAGTGTGGCAATGAGCCCACACCAAAAACTTACTAACATTACTCAGAAAATGTCCACATTGTCTGTCTCCTTTTCCATCCCAAATCTCCTGAGAAAAAAAATATGAAATCAACAGATCATAAAGATGGCATCAACTGTGAGTTTAAAACTACTACTGATTTTGCAGGTTGAGCACTCCAGTTTTTGGCTTACAACTGAAGGGTTTTTTCATCTGCCATATAGACAAAGGCAATCCACCAGAACCAAATAAATACTTCTCCATACAGTGTTTCATTGAAGCCTGTTAATGGTATCCTGAAATTCTGAATTTTTTATAATAAAATTGTGAAGTAAAACACATACTTAACTGTCATATTTTATGACTCAGACCCTGCTCAATTAGAGAGTGTATTTCACTAGATTTTCAAGCAGGTCAAAAATGTAAAAGAGGTCCACACAAAAATTAACAATGCTACCTGTATTACAGGTCTAATTCTTCAACCTATAATTGTCTGCCTTCCCAGCCCTTATTACATACTTTATGCATTCCCTTTCACTTTTAAATAGATATAGATAATGCAGATAATGGCTTTTAAAAGTATATTTTAGCACTTAATTTCATTGATGGGGAAAGATAATCCTGTAATGTATTTTCGTAGCAATGTTAAAATCTCTTAAGTGTTTTATACAGTAATGGAAGACTCGGTAAAAATATGAGTGTACATTTAGAATACAAATATTTGGACTAGTATTTTACAATTTCTTTCATTTTTAAATGTAGATCACACTGTATTAATTCATATTTTTTCATATATTTATATCCTGACAGATCTCCTGAAATGTTTTTTTGGTACTAATCTTGAGAGACAAGCTTACAGTTACTGGGTATGCACCCCAAAAGTAGAAATGCACTAAATAAATATTCAAGATAGTGAGTTAATAGAAAAGAACATGAGAATAACAGCACTAGATCAGACCAAGGTGATGGATAACACAGGACAACAAATGAAAAATTATAAAAATAGGGCAAGTGAGTAGTGGTGCTTCTCCCAAGCATTGCAACAGACTGGTTATTTGCAACCTGGGGAGTTCATGAACACTGTGTATACTATAGATTTTTCTTCCACGAACTTCTCCAGTTTTTCCTTCAATCTGTGCAAACTCTAATTTTCAAAAAACCCTTTACCAAGTAGTGCTTGTATTTAACATATGCTGCACGAAAAAAAAAAATAAATAAACACCACAAACTTTTGTTTGTTTTGAAACAACCACCCATAGGTTCACTTGATGTCACTACTTCTGCTATTAAGAGACACAATGAAAAAGTGATGCCTATTCACCCTTCCCACACCACTCCGCATTTTCTATGGCTTTATCATATATCCCTTCAACTGTCTGTTTTCCAAGTTGAAGTCTTCTAGCCTGTGTAATTGTTCCTCCCATGGAAGTCATTCATACCTTTGATCATCTTTATTGTTCTTCTCTGGATCTGACACAGCTCTTCCATATCCTTTTCTAGAGGTGGGAAAATCAGGACTACACAGAACTTTCATTATGTAGGGACAAAGCAGCACCCTGATAATCAGAATAAATATTTCTCAAACAATTTTAGTGTTTACATTTATTAAAACATTTAATTCTCTCAATTTCCTATTACAAGTCAGGATTTGAAATTCCAGATTGACTAATGAATACTGCTTTTGGCACAGCAAATTCAAGTTTGTTTTTATGTGATACAGCTCCAGGCAAGCATATGTTTGCAAGCTGAGTTTGGCTATGCTGAAACCAGACAACATAGATCCAGTTCTACCTTTGAATGTTTAGATAATAACGAGTCATGCTAATAGAGGCTGTCTAGAACAATTCAAGGCTAGCTCACTGAAGAATTTATTATAAAATATATTAAACAAAGGCATAGTCACAAGTGAGTCATAGATGTTAATAGACCAGAGTAGTCCAATGTACTAACAAGCAATGGAAGCGAGATGTATCTTCCTAAAGGTGTCCATGCTCTGGTGGTAGCCCAGATAGGACCACTTGTCATATGGTGTAAAAGAGCAAAGCAAGGTAGTTCACCCTGGAAAAGGACACCAGCCCTGTCCCTTTCCCATATTCTGGTGCAATTATTCAAAAAAATTATTCAGTGGAATTTCATCCTAGACATCTAACAGGCCATTTATTAATGTAGACAGGATAAACTAGCCCGCAGCAGCTCTTTCTGTATTTTTTATTGAACTTGCTATAACTCTATTAGAACTGCAACTTACAGGCATAATTTATCTTTTTTTTTTTTTTTTGGTGCTACAATTATAATTG
Organism: Pampusana beccarii; assembly: GCA_013399365.1. Classification (NCBI taxonomy): domain Eukaryota; kingdom Metazoa; phylum Chordata; class Aves; order Columbiformes; family Columbidae; genus Pampusana; species Pampusana beccarii. Next base: position 277,301 of record VWYH01003417.1, read on the forward strand.
TTTCAGGTTTGGTTTTGTGGTTTTGGTTTTTTTTTAAGGAACAGAGGTTTCTCCTATAAGTTTCAATATTCTTTTAAAATCAAATATTTCATCAGGTTATTTTAAACATGATACTTTAATCAGTTTAATCAATTCATTCCTGATCATACTATCGTATTACCTATTCAGCAGTACAGAGAAGTTTCAACAGATAGACGTGTCTTTCTTGAATAAAACAAATTTCTGTTTATATTTTACTTCAGGTATTATTGTGTTTCTTGGATTTCTTACTGGACTGTTTTGCAAAATGAAAGCTATGCGAGTGTTATTTTACTATTTTCCCTTAGTTATACTTAAATTGTATTTCCATAACAAGCTTAAAAATTATTTCAGGGAGTCCAAAGGGAATACATATTTTAATAGGCATTCATTTAATTACATGCATTAGTTAGAAAATTAAAGTAACAAGAAAAAATGTTGTCAATCCAACTTTATGTCTGAAAATTTGAATAACACAATGTAAAGATGCTTGAGGTTCACATTTCCTATCATATGAATAATCTGGAGTATTTGTGTCTTATTACACTGCTGTGACCGCTAAAACATTTCTCCCAATCTCTGCATTCATCAAGGAATAAATTAATCAAACAATACAACAAAAGCTTGAATTTTCATATTTTGGACCTGTGAATTAACCAGACACAACACTCTCAGTATAAGAGACAACATCCTGTGTTTAAGAAAATGTTACCAAAATGGCACATTTATTAAAAAATATCTAACATCAACTAACAAGTTTTCTCTGAATAGAAATTTAATGAAAAATTACAAAAAAACTCTTGAAATCACTCTGAAACACTCAGAATACGTTGTCACTTGCAATTTTTAAATGTGTAATGGAGATTTATACATCTCCCATGAAGTAGTTTCTTTCTTGCTGAACAGGTTTGAGTTGCCATAAGCACTCCACCCATGCATATATGAAAGATTAGCAATTAAAAGAATTGTTGGAAAATGTCAGCTAGAAATGAATTAGTAAGTGTATGCCATACAAGTCTATTTTGCTTTGGAAGAAAACAATGGAAAATACTCTGTGCCGAATCAGCAAAAAAGTACTGAATTTTCCCCATGCACTTTGAGGATGGGATTGGTGGTGTACAAGGTTCGGCAGTCACATTATACTCCTCTCGGGCATGTCTGGCCTTCTGAGATAGACATAAATTTGGCTAAATGGAGCCAGGATTACATTTACTTCCCAAGTCGCATACAAGTTGCATCTGTTTAGAGGAATGTAAATAATACGGCAGCAAGAGGAGCTGCTGAATGTGTTGCAAGCAGATTTTACATGATGCAGGAATCATGCTGGACAAGCCTGTGATAAGACAGGACCTATGCAGAGGGTTGTTCCTGGGGAAGAGCTGATAACAGTTGCCAGCTGTATGTGACGCATGAGGTCGAAAAAGAGAGATGTCACCTCGACATGTGGCTAAACCTGAGACATCACCATGAGGGGACAGCCCAAGAGGGGAACAAAAGGGTGAGCGAGCCTTTACTCAGCACATGTGACTTGACGGGTCTGGACAGGCTGTAAATGAAACCTTCAAAACTGTAACTTCCTTGTTAATGAATGAACAAGTGATTATGAATGTATGGGAGGTACCATGTTGAAATCACCTATCTTTTCCTTGCAATCAATTTGCTGCAGTCTGGCCCAGGAAAGGGCTAACCGCAGTCCAGTTTTATCTAGTGAATGACTAGACATCATCTCTTGAAGATACCCAGCTGTGTAGAGTGTGACGGCCATGAGGATATTTACAATTAAATGTGTAGCACAGAAGCACAGCAATAATTATATATATACTGATATTGTGCATAGGGCCCAAAGCCAAAGTTACGTTTCACACAGTCCAGCTATGATCATCCAATAGTAGGAATATGAGTGGTACCAACACCATAACAGAAGAATATAAGAGATGAGCTGTAGTAGGGTAATAAAAAAGCTTCTTTGATGGTCTGTAGCCTGCAGTATAGCTCCCCCCCGCCCTCTCCCCGCCATTTGCAGATCCCTGTTCTGTGTCACAACTGAGGTAACAGCACTGTGATGTCTACTGGAAGTAAACAAGAGCTGATTAGGCCTTTGAACTGTTATACTCCATGAAGCTGGCTTGTGGGAAACTGATATTTTTATCGAGAGGTAATGATTTAATGATGCCTTTTAATTATAAAATTTAAATGCTGCTCCATAAAATATTTAACTTTATTGTGCCCTTTTTTGTTTTCCTGTAGCTATTACGCTAGTGATTGATGACCACCCATCTTACTCTGCTATTACTTCCTCAAGAAGGGATCATTTTAGGTAACAGCAAAGATTCCTATAGTCAGCAATCACAGCCATTTATACGAAATTAAATAGAAGACGTTTTCTGCCTTCTGACTGATATAGCTAGCGCACAATCTGTAATAAAGCTTTTAGTCAAATGAGGCTCAACTAGACCTCTCATTAGAAAGGAGCACTTGATGAGTGAAGTTCATTTGCTCTTCCTTTACTTTGTGATCTGTGCTGGCTAAGCCCTTGAGACTCCATGGGCCCTGAGCCCTCTGTTCCATTCTTTTACTCATAATCTCCACGAAAGTACTTCCCACCTCAGGACATGCTCCATCGTTGAAGAGCTCTGGCCAGCATGACACTGGGACTTGACTCTGGAGCACTGCAGCCGGTGTGGCTTCGGCTACCGGCTTCAGCTACCGACAGGACAAGAGTTAGGAACAGTTCCTAACTACCAGAAGTATGTTCATCTAACACAAGTTGTGAAGCAGATGCTAATGCTGATTTTAAGCCGTTTCACCAGCAATAGACGACACAGTCCTTAAATTCAATGCTGAATCTTCCTGTAGCATGCAGGGACCAAGCTTAAGATCTCGTGTGAGGATCCTGAAGAACCACAGAGTAACCTAAACTGACTACTCAGCGGTATTCAGGAGTGGTTTTAGCAGTTAATCCATGGCTGTAAAAAGGATTAAGAAGCCATCTATTTGCTCTTTGAACCTCCTGATCAGGTTAGATGTTTAAATCAGTCCTTTCTCATGAAATGTAGGAAAATAGAGTTTAATCCAGGCCTCTGTAGTACTCAGGCTGCAGTATTTACTCTGTTTATGAGGCGTATGCATTTAAATTCATCTTTGGCCTCATTTCTGCACTATTTGTGGGAGTGCCCAAGGTTATTAGGTATTAACAGTCTGCAGAGAGAAGGCTCCAGGAGACTGCTGGTTTTCCTACTAGGCTGGGAGTTGGGACGCTCAGCTTTGAATCCTCGTTCCAAAGTACACAATGTAACATATTTAATGTTTACTGGTAAATTGAGACTACCCAGTCCTCCTCCAAACACGTGTTTTGTATGCAAAGAAATCTTGTATAGGGACCTCAGATAGGACCTCACAGAGCTGACTAAGGGTTTCTCAGGGCTGGATTTTGTCCTAATAACTTGCTTTTCCATATCTAGCCTTGCTTTCCTCAAATCCCAGTGACAATTGTGGGGGGTTAAACAGCTTTTCATCACATATATTGTTAGATTTGAAAGGCTGTAGACTGAATACTTTAAAAATATTGACTTATGTGTGATCATTTGTTTTTACAAAGTGATCTCCAGCACCCTGTGGCTATCAAGGCTCTTGTGCTCTTGCTGCTGCTTCACAAATTGCTGGATAAACACAGACTTCAGCAGGAGTGCTGAACCACGGTGTGGCTAAACAATTTGGGCAAAAGAAAGCAATAGTACAGCTATGCTGTTTCTGCTGTTCAGATTAGTGCATTGGGCCTGGTGGAAGGCAATGAACAAGAGAAGAGAAAAGGAAGGACAATTACAACAATAAAAATGTGCTCTTATTGTTGTTTTGCTAGCGATCACATAGCTCAGTGTGGCCCAGCACTTTGTAGAGATTTGAAATCTCTGAATCTTCTTTTGTTTTTCATTCCATCATGTCTTTACAGGCACGTAGACCTGTCCCTAGAGGAAAAGACTGCACTGATTACAGCCCATATGCCAGCTGAGACACTATTCAAGACTTCTGAAATTACTGTCTAAACCCTAGGGAGCTTTCTTTGGAGAGAAGATTCTTCCACTGTGTCTCCCCATACCTCCGGGAGAACTCAGACCTGACCTTAGCAATTCGTATAAACAGGACACATGGAAATACATGCCTTTTTAACCTTTTGCCCTGCAGTGCATGATGTAATGAATGCTGTGAAAAGAACGGATTTGTCTACATTGAATCTGGGAACCGACCCTGAAGGGCAGGTTTCAGTTGGGCCAAGCCACACAAACTGCCTTTCTCTGTCTCTATCTTATCGAAAAAGCAGTCTCACCTCCTCTTCTCAGCTTTTCTCCTTGTGGAAAATAAAAATAGAGTGTGTAGAAAGGAAGGGAGTGAAGAAGTCTGGGAGAGAAAGTGATGGATTGCTGAGGGTGGATTTCCTGTGATTTAGGTGTGTCCTTGCAATGATTTCTGTGAGCCCTGCAGGATACAGCTGAGCAAGGACAAGAGACACTAAATTCATTGGTGCTTTTAAGCTTAGACTGTATGGTTATCGGAGTGAGAGGGAGGAAAACAAGCTAATGCTTTCTGGTAATACAGATACATATAACAAGTCTCTCGGAATTTATCAGAAGGGTCAGTAAAACGGGTTTTTTTGGTGATATGAAAAGTGGGATTCCTTAGGAAGAATTTATTTTCTGTTGTCTTTCTGTCTATTGATCAATTATTTATCAATACTTTTCAAATATCTACAAATATTTAGTATTATTTAATATGTTTTTACGGTTAGTTTTCATTCAACTGAATCTGGAATCAGTGTGCTCAGTATTAATGCTTTTAGATACAAGAAAGTTTAATCCTAGATACACCAGCAAGTCGCTTACAGCTACAGCCAGAAAAGGATGTAGGGAAATAATGGATACTGTAGGCATATACGCAGGATCTCCAAAGCCTCCGTCACTTGCTATCTCCTCTGGTAGTAGCTGCATTCCTCCATCATTACATTACCACCAGTAAAGACCCATCGGCACCTACAAGTCTGACGTGAGGATTGCCTGTAATGCCACTGAGCTTTTGTCATACCTGCGCCTCCCCATTTGCCAAACTGGGAATGTGGATCCAGGGGTGGCTTTAGGCTTAGGCAAAACAGGAAACTGTCTGGGTCATTTGGCTGGCAGGTAATCACAGCTCTGGTGGAGGCACTACTGCCAGCAGCTGCTTCACGTGGGCACCAGGGAAGGGCATCGGCTTTTCCATCAGTTGGTATAGCTTGATAGGCTCCTTGCCTTTTGCTCGGAGCATTTCATATTGCTGCTCCAGCTGACACGATGACAGCTCAAAAGGAGAGCAATCACTTCTCTTTTTCCCTCAAGCTTTTCCATTAAGCTTTAACTCCTGAGTTCCAGGATCCTTTTCCAGCTTTTCTGTGGGAAAGAGAGAGAAGACTCCAATAACATATATTAGTCATGAGTATATAAGAAACATCAAAAACATCAAAAAACTCAGTCTTTATAGGGAAATATCAGATAGCAATTAACAGCCAGTTAAAAAATTGTGTGACATTAATGGAGAGTGTTGTCAATGAACAAAAGGCCTGTAAAGAAATGGTAAGAAGAATGGCAGAAGACACTTTACAACTAACTCCATGGATGAAGAATATAGTAGGAAACTGTTTTCATTGTGCGGTAGGATCTTTTTACCTTTAGAACCCTTTTTATATCGTTAAACAAACAGGAGGCCAAGAGTCTGGTAATGTTCACCATGGCTTGGTAGAGAAGATGGTGCAGATAGAAATATGCATTGATATAAAAGAGACAACAAACAGTGCCTTGAGCATGCAACTGAGATGACAAAAGACAGAGACTAGCTAAATTATTTCAGTGTATTTCAAGCTCTTTACCACATGGAAAGAAGACTGGGGATAGTATTGAGATCAAAGGCCTTTTGATTATTACAAGTGTTGAATAAAATTTGTCCTTCACAGAGAGATATCTGAGGGGAGGTAAGCTGGAAAGTAACCAATGTCTCAAGTTTGTAGACCAAGGAATACACTGCCAGAAATAATCTTTGTTTTTAATTTCTCACAAATCTTAAAAGTAGAAAAGTCAGGCTCTATGTACTTATTACCAAATGGTTTACCTAATATCATAGAGACTATATTGTAAGTTTTTTACTTGCAACATTCTACATATAATGAAAGAAAAAGTAAGTTTTCACATGTTCTAAATGTCTAGTGTTAAATATCTTTGTGCTTCAAATAAATATAACTCTGAAGAAATAACCTTGCTATAGAATAAGCAACAATGTGGTCATTTAAAAAAAAAAAAATCATGATATTATTTTTTGGCAAAAAATACTTATTCTAGAATTACTGAGCTATTTAATTTTGAATAATAGAACATTTGTCTTTTTTTTCACCCCTTCTACAGACAATAAATATATCTGAATGTATACACATGTATAACTGTTTAGAAGGACATAGTACAAACCTAACTGAAGGTTAAAAAGTCACACTGCAAGCAAAAAAAAAGTGGAAAAAGCAAAGAGAATTTTGATGTTAATATGGAGATATAAGTTTAATAAAGGTTCTTTTAATAGAGAATTAACTTTTATTTTTTCTTATGTGGAAATGTGGTAGTCTCTTTTACAGTAGGATGTATTAAAGCAACACTTAAAAAAATTCTGAAGTGAGACCTCACTAAACTTATTAAAAAATTGAAATAAAGTATTAAAATAAGTTAAATTAAAATGAATAGTTGAGGTTGTTATTTTAAATAAATTATGCCACTGACTTACAGATAATAGTCAAATTTGCAATTAACTCTCTTTGGGCCAGTCTGCTTGATAGTCAAAACCACATAAGCCTGTGAATGTATTTATGAGAAAACAATGTGTCTGTCCCAATATTATCTTTAAATGGAGCAAGAGCAATTACTTTCATTCCACATAGCTGATTTTTACACTTTTTTGGTTCCTTTCACTGCTGCTGCTTTCAATGTGAGATCAGTTTGGAAGATTGTTGTGTGTGTGTGAAATGCTTACTTCAGGTGTCTCTCTAGGGAGAGCATACTTTTTAGTATTTTTCTGGTGTCTTTACTGTTACTAACTGCTGATAATACAGCAGCACACCCTCTAAAATGTCTCTTTCTATTTAATGTTTTGTGTTTGTTTAACAGGGTAAGTTTGCTAATTTCTCCCAGCAACTATATTTCTTAAGAGGCTTTGAAGCGTATGAAAGTGTTCTAGCTCCTGTTTGAAGGCACATAAACACTCAAAATAGTCAATGCTTTTGCATGGTCAAGGTTGTACATCTTTATGAGATGACCTTGTTATTTCTCTTCTTTCCATGTCTTATTTGAGTTTTCTGGTGATTTATAGGCAAATTGAAAGACCAGTACCATGTCTCTTGTTCTGGACCCTATCTGCCCAGCTTGGGTGATCACAGTGGCACCATCACTGCCATAGGAGTAGCTATAGGACCATGGGAACACGTGAACTTTTCCACCACATCAAGGTCAAGCACTCACTAAATATTTGTGTTTTCTTCTTTCGGGAGAGTTTTGTTGTTGCTTCAAATATTAGTAAGTTACTTTTGAACTTGAACAGCTTACTATTAAAGCTTATGGGAAGATCACAGAAAAGTCACTAACTCATAGGTATTTATACAATAAATGTGTACGTAGGAGGGGCAGATAGGCATAGAATAGCATAAGCAAATGAAATGGTGTGCAGACACAGTGAAATGCAGGCATAACACAGTGGGTTTTATTGGAAAAGAGGCAGAGGGCCCAGTGGGATAAACATCAAGCAACACTGTATGTTTTCTCACTTGTGTGTTCCTGGACCACAAATGAGTTATCTCTAGATCAGGTTCATTTGTTTGTTTCATTTTTATGCCCAAGCAGACAAAATAAAGAGGGAAACCATTTTGAACCGAAAAAAAGTATGGTTAAAAATGCCATGTTAGTGTGTTGTTCATGAAACTAGAGTGGAAACAGTCCTGAAGACAGACATTACTGGATCTACTGCACATAGTCACACAGATAATTGTGATACTGATTGATGGGCAGCTATTAAACTCGATATGAGGTTACTTACTGTTTTGTGGCTGTTTATTCATGAATAGCATCCTTCTCCTGAAACTTCCTTGACACATCTCACAGGGCAGGAATGTCTGTAGTCAGTTCTACAGGGAGGGAAACTAAAGTACAGAGCTTTGAAGTGGCTTGTCCAAGGATGTGGACTCTGCTGGAAGGGTTCAGAAAAAGTTTCAGATGAGCTGAGTCCTAGTACAATCCTCAATCTTCGGCTGATTTGTCTTTCTTAAAATATTGGATCAAGATTAACTCAAGCCAAATTATTTGACTGTGTTTTATGTTGCAATCATCATTAAAGATTTTTTTTGGAGAGTGCCATAGAGAGAAGCCCCACTGTGGATTTTACCGAGGAACTGGAGCATTAGCTGGGTTACTGAGGAGAGTATTTTTAGAAGTAGCATCAAGGAAATAGTGATGTGGTTTTGTAGTCAGCATCCCTTTCATGTCTTACTTCTCCAGGGATAGTCAGGCATGTCCCTTTTGTGGTTGTATTGCAGTTCAACTGTTGGGGTTGCTCTACCAAAAGACTGACAGCAAAGTCATGTTGCTGTGGCAGTTGCTGTGTGCCCAAAAGCCCTGGTAAAGGGAAAAAGCAAAGGAGTTGTTGCTGCTGGGGCAGCTTGCCCTTGGGCCCAGCTGCACATTGGGTCCTGCCTTGTCTGATGATGGGGTAAAGCGGCTCACAGGAGAACACTGCACTCTCCATCAGGAGCTGGTCAGAGCAGCCTGATCCTTCACTTGCGTCACGTGTGTGTTCAAGGCAGCATGGCTTTGGTTTGCAGGGCCAGAAAAACTGTCTAAGAGAGCTTCAGTCCCTCTTCAGTAATCTCTGGCGAGGGAGCCAAATGGGAAAGAAAAGCTTGATGTTCAGGATCCCACTTCAAGGTGCAAGAACTGCACTCAAACCATGGACAGTAACAGGGAAAGTATTTTCTTTTATTCCTTCTATCTCCCAGTCCAACCTCAATGAGGGAGGAAGGAAGGGGTAAAAAATTTTAATTATTTGGGGTTATGACCCCAATTCTAAAACTTGGTGTCAGCAGGCAACCTTGCTTAGTCCAAGGAATAAATCTTGAATTAACCGATTTACTTTACACAAACCCTATTTTTACATTTATTCAACATGAATCTGCTTGAGATATATGAAATCGTATACACAACCAGGAAACTTGTACCTAAATAATGTAACATGAATAACATTACAGGGAAGTCTGTACTGTGTAATAGAGCAGAATTCCCTGGACTAGTACTGAGCTAGCACTGTTAACTGCATCAGCGGCACTTTGCATTCAGATTAAGTAACTGAAAAGCTGCTATGGCATTTTAAAACCTTGCCTGGTGTTTCTTCATTGTGCTATTGTGTTCCTAAGAACACATACACTAGCTCAGGTACCAATGCACACACTGTAAGATGGAGTCTGTAATGTAATGGCTATGCGGTTTCACAGTCTGACCCACAAATATAAAGACAGAATCCATAAAATATATAAATAACAGTTATCTTAGTCTTCTAGTTAAGTGTGAATAATAAGGCTGTGTGTGCATACATTATTCTCTTCCTCGGTTGAAATGTGACCTTTGATCATTGGTAACTACTCCCACATGAGTAGCATAATGCAAATATATCATGGAGGATGGCATAAAGCTTTTCCCTCCTACTGCTTTGATGCCTCTAAAGCCCCTTATTTGCCTGCACAAATATTTTTTTTCATGTTTCATGTATTTGCTCTGGCACGTGTTTTGCATATTTTCAAGAGCAGTTTGGCTTCCTGTCCTTATAATTTAGCAAGGATATTCAGAACTTATTTAGGGCATGCCAACAGGTGTAGAACAACTAATCTCACAACATTTTATACCAAATTTCTATGCATAGTCCTAGGGGGTCCACTGGGCTCCACAGCATCTACTTGGCTGAGCAGACCTCAGGACCTTACTGTGTTCACCTGCTCAGCACAAAGTCCTGCCTGCTGCAGACTTAAGGATATGGGTTTGCCCAAACCCACCAGATTAAGCTGCACCCAGTTCCTGAATTCTTGTTCTTTCTCACAGCCTCAGTCTCAAAGGCTTTCAAGCTGTACAGCTTGTCTTTCTAAGGACAAACTTGGTCTGAGTCACACAGGTATATTTTTGGCAAGCGTTCAAAACCTCATCAATCTTTTCCAAGTGCAAGAAAGAGCTACTTATCCAGACAAAAGAACAGCCAGCTGCATGTGCTTTCCTGCCTTAGCTGATTGCTGGGTAGTCACTTAGGTCCAAGAACCCAGGAGATATAGAAACACTTCCCTCTCTCTCTGTTACAAACTTTTTCCCAAAACACAAAGCCCACTGTCATTCCAGCAGCAGACACAATGCTCTCTCTCACTCTCAGCTACCCATAAGACACCATCAATATAATAAGTGTCTGTTCCCTTTACAGTCACACACCAGCATCAGTCTTCTCAGAAACCTCCCCCAGGTAAATAAATGCATTTTGTTTCCTCCCATTTGATAGGGTTCGAACTAGAGAAATGTGTGTATTCCAAACAGAAGTCAAATCATTAAAGGCAGTTGTCTTTGGCTTCTTTCAAACAAAAACGTTAGTAGAATGTAAAGAAGAAAAACATCATTTCCGCGGAGGAGAAATATAGACAAAGCAGCCACACGTGAACATGGTAGTCAAGTTACTTAATGTAACTTTTGGAAAACAATTAGAAAGATACAACATGAGAAGAATGGGATCATTTTTTTAAAATTGTCAAATACATGAAATGCAAAAGATGTTTTAATTTTAATCTAATTAACTTTTCTGGAGGTGCTGTATCGGAAGCACAGATTTACTTCAGTTCCAGTGGAAAAAAAGCATTATGTCAGTTTTACTTAGAAAGACACTCCCTAATTTATCATGCCATAACCAAATTAAGCTTGAGAACTACTAATCGGTAGGTGCCTATTATACAGCAAAGCATTAGCCTTAGCATGTACAATGCCTTCGGCATTCAACAGGGCACCTACTGGAAATAAGAATTCCTTTGTCATTTGGCCAGGGAAGCAATTATCTTCCTAGTTCATGATTTGTATAATAATCAGTTAAAATAAGGTGTGTCATCTGCAGAAGCTCACGAAAAAAATAACGTTCTGGTTCTTATTTAGCAGCTTTAACTTCTTAAAAACTTGCAAAGTTCCTGAAAACACAAAGTGCATATTCATATAAGCCAGTTTCTCTTCCTGCAGTGTTTTTTTTCCCTCCTTTCCCTTCCAAAATACACAACTTAAAAACTTGCAATCTCCAGTCACCTTTAGTCTTCAAAATTCCTCACATTCTGATTTTCTGTCTCCAGTTTCATGTGTGCACAAGCAAGCTACACATGTTCACGTGTTTATACCTGACATCAGCTCCTTGCTGCTATTTCCATACTAGTGTGACAAACTTTTCAGGTCAGATCTCTGAGCCAGGCATGGCCAGTGAGCTCTAGCTCCCCTTTGGGTACCCTCAGGAGGCACTGTGTCCCCAACAGAGCTCTCTGCTGCCTCTTCCTCTCCCTCCTTTCCCTTTTCCCAGAGGAAGAAGTGATACATGTGCTGTGGACAACGTCAATAACAAAATGTGTCATCTTATTATGCCATTTTATATGATGTTTATTTAGAGTTATTTACACTAAATAATGTATAAGCTATTATAAACACTATTATTTAGTGTTTACTTAATTCCCCACCCATCTGAGCGGATTTACCAGGCATGCAATCTATGATGGTCTGCATGTATTTGAGCCCAACGTCACATAGCTTATATCTAACTTCCTTGTGCTACAAGTGCTACAAATTAAACCAGCTTTTTCTATTAGGAAATTGCAAAAAAAAGCTTCCCTAATGGTATGACATCAAGTGACAGAGACTACTCCTGTATGCTTTCTTCAGTGACTTGGTTTAACCAAAGGGAAAAGTACTGATATTTAATATAGAGTAACTAATAGCCTGTGAGCAGATTTCAGATCACCATCCATCTGTTTTCTTCACAAGACTTTGCATTTTAACCATTGGGGATTGCAGGTGGTCATCAAAATCCATATTAACAGCCTACATTATACCTAGGAGACCTGATTGCTCTGATTAAAACCATCTTAAGCAGTACATCACTCACAAGTCTCACATCTTACACAAGACCCAGATTCAAGGATTTAAAGTATTTAAAGTTCTTATTTATTTCATATAACGTGATTTCTCCATCTATGCCAAGACTGTATTTGGTAGGATAAACCCCTGGCGTGATGGATCAAGCCAGTCTCATCTACCTGTTCCTAAGATCCCAGGTAATTTTTACTTCCTCCTCCAAGCTGCTGCGACTTACAAAAGTTATTCTGATGACATAATGAAGAGTCTTTTTGAACTTACTCTTTTCTATAGGACTTCAAGAAAAGTGTACTCTTGCCAAAAGCCAAGCTGTAACGCATTGAGGAGAGCATGTACATAAACACATCTGTAAAAAAGGCAGGAAGATTAAGCTACTTACACTATTATTATTTGAATTCTTCTACATCTTATTGTTGAACTGAAAAAAAAAACAAAAACAAAAAACAAAACCTTAAAGATACATTAGTCTTCTCAGAAAATGACAGAAAATGCCATCCAAAATGTAGTAATATAATCTTTTTCTAATTACACAGCTTATAGATGGGAAGTGAGGAAGAAATGAGTTCATCAGTGCAAAGGAAGGGATCTCTGTGGTCTTCTAACCTGATACCAGTAGCCAAGATCAGACACAAACTGAACAAAGGGGAGAATCACACCTGGAATCAGAATTACCTGAAAAAGTTTTATTTAATTTATTATATCTTTATTTTTGCTCTGCTAAAAGGTCATAAAAGCTTCGTCATTGGTATCAAAAGTATTAAATGCATCGAAATTTCAACACAGATTCCATCTTCCTGAAAGGCTGAATCCTGTGAAGCCATGAAACACAGAAATGGTTCTGTTTACCTATTCATGGGAGTTATAATCACCTAATAAAGTTAATTGACTAAAATATTGTTTTTAGAGAGGGAAAGAGGATATTTGCCTACCTGCCTTAAAGAGGAAGCCAGTCTTTGGTGGCCTGTGGCCATACCAGCATGTCCTGTCCAGTGACCCAGTCAGCCTCTCTCTGTGCGGGGATGGCACTTAATTAGTGGATGCAATATTTTATGGCAGGTGTAGTACAGCGGACTAAAGACAGCATTAAAGACTCAGCCTTCCTGATCCCAGTAAGAGCTCACATAATCACTCAAATATTTCTCTTTCCTTTAATAAAGTATCTGCATCTCAAATCTTGCATAATGACACCTTCCTTACAGACGTATTTTATTGATTTGTTGATGTTTGTGATATTATTGGACAATGAAAAGTTCTTCAGATGTCCTGTTGTGTGAAATTGTTACTCATTCCTGAGTCAGATGGAAATTGTATTGTCTTCCAGGGTAGTTTTTACTGACTAAGAATCTCAGCTTTTTTTGTTAAATTCAAATATTCATGCAAATTGACTGTTCAGCTTACTCACCTCTTGAAAACTCTCTGTGTGACAGATGCTGTTACTTTTCAGTACTATCAAGACATTTGTTACAGGTAGATATAGAAATACCAGGGCAGACAGGACAAAAAAAATATCTGATGAGGGCAGAGGCAGGCAGAACCAATAAACCCACAATTTCAACTGCTAGGAAAAAATAATTTGTTTAAGCAAAATATTAGTAGTTGTCTTAATAAATTGGGCTGCTGCTACCAAGAAATAAGGTTAATGTTTTCTAAACAGTTCTTGCTCAAATGATTGAGTGAGTCTTCTGAATAGTCCAACTATATGTTTAAAAAGAAATCTGGAAGAAAACATTAAACAGATTCAGAGCACTGCAACAAGAAACAGGATTGTCTCTGCTTCTGTAGCTGTAACTTGATGCCCAGGACAGAGTTATTGTCTCTATAAAGTGCTATTGTTTTTCTTTGCTAATCCTCCTTGTAGCTATGACAAGGACAGTTGATTGCAATAAATCTTTTGCCCTTTTTTTTGGAGACAGACTGGAGCAGTCTTGATCCCAGTTGACGACTCATAAGCAAATAAAGGTAGAGGCTGTCCTTAAAAAAGGTCTCTAAACGTGATTTTTGAAACTATGATGATAATTAATGCATTCTTAGATGAGGTATTTTGTTGCATGTAGTGCAATGTTTGACTTATTTGGGTCAGTTTCAGAATAAATGTTTTCGGTAGGTTTGCTTTTTATGGAGTTAAAAGTTTCAGCAGTCTTTACAGTACTGTTCATTTGCCTGTTCACTGAAATTGGTTTTAATTAGAGCTCAAGCATGAGCTCAAGGTTTTGGAAACTCCTGTCTGCTTCTGGGAGAGAAAAACTACATTCACATGTAATCTCCAGTTGGTCAAATATCTCATAAAATCTGTGCAATTGTTTTGGATGGTGTAGTGTGTCATACAAAATACCTGAGCTTAGGTAGTGTCTTCTCTAAAATGTCTACCAGCCAAAAGATAAACCTGCCAGACAACTCTCTAGGGTGGGGACTTTTTGTGAATAATTAGCCTTGAGCAATGAAACTCCAGAGCCACACCTGGGTTGAATCTTTGATCTGTCTTTATACAGCTAGAACTGTGTTATAGAGTTTATGCATTATCCTGATGTTGCAGGCGATAAAATCTTTAGTCTTGCATACATACTGCAACAAATATATGTGTGTGTGTATGTATACAGGTATGTATCTCTCTCATTTATATATATATATACATAAATGGTAAAAATTATGTTATGGCTCACCATTCAATTATGTTGCTCCAGTGTTCATTCTGGTGTGGTTTAATCACTTTTAGGATTTGTTATTTTTTCTTTCTTTCTTTCACATAGAAGATGAAACTCAATGACACATTCTTTCTTGATGGCATCAGAACAATATGTACAACAATCAGTGTGCTGACACGGCAGAATCTTTACCTGACCTATTTAGTAGGAAAACTTGTTAAAGACTGTAGAACAGAATACATTTATTTTTTACAATGTTTATGTTTGGTTTTTTACACATAATACTAATTTTTTTGGTCAGGTTTTATTAAATAAGAGCAAGGGTCAAATAGTCTCATTTATCTGATTTAGCTGCATACGGTCTTTACTGGACAATCTACAAGAAGTATGAACTGAATGATAATAATTATGTCCTCCATTTTAATCCTTGATGCATTTCCAGCTCTACCTGTGGCCTTGCGCAGATCCCTGAACTTCTCTATCTATCTTATACATGCAGTGAGAATTATAATAATATGGCATTAATTGGTTATTTGATTGCTATTTTGAATATTGTTAGCCACATTTTTCTCTGTTTATACCAATGTAATATCCCAAATGAGTGAATTTGTGACTGTGTAATTTAGAAAAATTCAAACACACTTTCTACCCTCATTCTTAATGTTGTAGATCTCTTCTATCATTAAGTTCTGCAAATACACTTGGGAAGTGCCCATGTTGCTATGAAAACTGTCAAGAATAAAAGACTTTGCTTCTTTCACCCTGTGCAGCAATAATTGCTTCTGATTTAACAAGAAAAATAAAGGCATCCCAACTATGCAACTATGTATTAAAGCTCTACGATGATTAGAATAATTATTCTCATTAAAAATTATTTGAAACTTGGTCTGCTTACCCACTGACCTAAGAAGTTCACCAGACTATTGTGTATTTTGTTAATAAAATAGGCCCAACACAGTGTTGTAACTGCTAACTTGGCAGGGCTGTTGAACTTGCTTCAGTCACAGTCCTTACATGAATATTCAGACTTACTAAACTGATGCTGTTGATACCACTAAGAAGTAACCATCCAACTAGTGAATAAATCATCAGGAAAGTATCTGTGAATTGTAATTCTTACATAATTTTTAGAATTCAGGCTAACTTACACAACCAAAGAGAAATTCAAGATGAAGGCACTTTAATTTAATTTTGTTTTTAATATCGACGTATTCAAAGATCAATGTTTTTTACACATTCTGACATTTTGCTTAATTAATCTATTTTTAAAATAAAATGTTTATGAGCTAGATTAACTTAGAATAGTAAATATCCCTCCCTTTCTATATTATACAGGAGTTTTAATAAAATAAGTGCTTTATAGGCAGGTAGAAACAGCCTTTTAGAGACACTTGTGGAACATTTTGTAATGACCAGATTATAATGTATGTGATAAAAATACAAAAATACTTTTCCTTATAGACAAATAAAAAGTGGCATATACTCCTATTTCCAGATATAACTCATGAATATGCATTTATTTTTCTTCCTTTGAGCTTTTACGCAGCTGTAATAGAAACAGAACATCGGTTATTTACTAATGTAAACTCTAGGGAATTCCATAGTAAGCTTGGACTCAATATCTAAAAGGAACTAAAAAAAAAAAAAAAGCTGCCTAAACATATTAAATTTCACCTTTGTTTAACAAATAATTTTAAAATTAATTCAATTATTTCATCCATTTGTATCTCAAAAAAAAAAAAAAAAGGCAAGCAACACATTTCTAAGGATAAAAAAATCTGATTTTCTGATCCTAGAATAGGATCAGAATAGAATTCTGATCTCTGAATAGAATTTTCTTGTTTTCAAACCAAAACCAAAAAGCTTTGAATCCTTCTTGCACCCTCTGCTCAGCAATGGTGGCTCCGCCAGGCAGAGTCCTAGGCGTGGGACTTGCTCAGGATAAGTGCAGCCAGGGGGACACCCTCGGTGGGGGACACTCCCCACCTCCCTCTGCAAGGGAGAAGCCTGCACAGCTTTTCAGCCCCAGCGGCACGATACTTGCGCTCTGTCATCACCCGGGCTTGTTTTTGTGCTCACTCACGGGTGAGTCTCTGAGAAAGTCCCACAAATCTCGCATCTGAGTGAGGTTTCAGTCAAAACCTCAAATAGCGTTTGTTAACAATGTTTACAGTGCTGTGGTTTCAACTTCGGGCTGAGAAAACGAATACTTAATGGGTAATAAAATTTTTAAGAGACTTGAAAAGTAGGAGAACGTGGTTTTGCTTGGCTACACACTGTCTCTCATGCTGAGATACCAAGCAACATGTTCAGTGTGTGGTTTCTTTTCAAGACCCACGCAAAATGCTTTTGGGAAGATGTTACAGGGCTAAAATCCAATTCATTTAGTGTTTCGCTTCAGGATTCGTGTGTTCTGGCACTCCAAAACTTGCTAACAGGGTTGGTGGCAGCAGAACTGGAGGACCGAGTGATTTGTCCAGCACATAGCTCAGAGGTAGCATGCTACCCATCTCCCCATTAGCCTTATTTCCACTCACACTGCACAGCTCCTTGTCTCATCTCCTGTCCCTGCTGTGGGTGCAGCGTGCTTCCATGTTCCTCAAGTATGCGTTTTAAAAGCTGTGACTCCAGCATGAACTTTTCATTTGCATGCTCGAAGAATCACTATTTATTTTTTGTTCTTTCTCCCTCATTTGCCCTGTTCTGCTATACCCCGCCTATAAAATTCTGCGCTAGTATGACACACGCTCCAGCACAAACCATGGAGAAAACGCAATTCCTGCTTAGTTACAGGTTTGAGAATTATGGTGCCCATCAGCAAAAAATCCTAGGGGGAAAAGATGGGAAACCACTGTAATCTATAAGGAATAAGATAACTGAAAGTGTAAGAATTTCTTCCCCCCTAAGATTTCTCACAGAGTCAGCAGGATGGGGCCAGCATTCAGCTGCTGTAATTCATGGTCAAGTGCACTAACCAATATCCACTTTGTTTGACATTAATGCTCCAGGCTGTGAACTGCCGTGCTTGAGGAACTGGTTCACACCCACCTCTGTGACCCAGCTGTGGGGAGGCAACCAGGAGCAGAAACATGGGCCAGACATCTCCAGTGCTATCCTTGTAGAATATCCCACCATTTGTTTTAGAATCAGGTGCTTGTAATTCTAGAGCTGGCAGAAAACTAGAGAGCATAACAGGACTGAGAAAACACAGGAAAAGAAAATTAAGCTTTCAAGCTTCAATGCAGACTTTACTTTTTGCTCTAAATAAAACAGAACTAGTTATACAAGTTAAGCTGTTACTTTATCCCAGCTGGTTTCTTCATAAGAGTCTGAAATAGGATTCGCTTTAGAAAGGCGAGATCGTACCTGACTTGCCGTGGTTAGCTAGGCCACGCTCAGTGGCTCTGCTTTACATAGTCTGTTTTGCTTAATGCTATGATCACCTCTTTAAAGAAGCCAGCAGAGCTGATTTCCAGGCTGTGCTGATGATTGCAGATGCAGCCTTCTCAACACTCACAGGAGGCTGATGTTTCGTCTCTGTGGTGTTAAAAACAATTCAAGCTTGACAGGTAAAATATTTTAGGACCTTGCGATGTTTTATTTTGGTATGCGGTTATCACCTCCAGACAGTAAATAGAGTGCGTTGGTCACCTAAGTTAGTTAAAATAAGGAATGGGGTTTTTTGTTTGTTTGAAAACGTATTTTCTGTATGGATTTTGTACGCATATGTACAACACATGTGCAACATGCATGCAATACATGTATGAATAATAAAAAAATCCCAAATATTGTTATAAGTAAAAAGTTTTCTGTGTTGGTAATTACACACCCATTAAAAACAAACAAACAAACAAACAGCAACAACAACAAAAAAGAACAAACAAAACCTGTTTTGATTAGTGAGCAACAATTATTTATTCCAGAAATATTTCTAAGCTTTTTTTTTTTTCACGAACAGGAATAATTTCTTTGGGAAGTACTTCTATGCAGTCAGGCAAACAAAGGTCTTTGTTGTTAATCACTTTTTATTGGGCTACTTAGGACTGATAATGTAAGTAGAACATTTACTGACACCCCTCCCACCCCATTCCTTCAGCATAGACTCAATCCCCACGTTTTCGCTAGGTAAGCACATGGATCTGTGGCCAGCTGCTGGCAATGCTGGGCTTGTCCCAGCCCACCTGAGGTGCCTGAGCAGGGCTCAGGTCACCTTAGCTGCTCTGTCACCTAAGATGTTGCTTAGTCTCAGGAGGACTACAGCTCTACATCAGACGTGCACAGGGTTGATACTCTGGAGTGAGAGCTAGGAAAAACCAGAGCACTCAGCAAAACACTCTGAGGTGGCAGGGTGCTTCTCTTGTCAGTGTGATACCAGCTCTGGTAAAAATTAAAGTTCACAGAAATAGTAAGCAAAGCATGTACTTATTTTTGAAAGAATAAGTAATACAAATAACAAAATGACCATACCCCTTCAGCCAGCAAATGAAAAGTCAGTGTTTTATACAAATTCAAAATTTATAATATAGTAACTTTTTTACAGCATTTTGGGTTGTGTGTATTTTTCGTAAGTGTGGGTTTTTTTCTCAATATATCTGATATGGAAACCCATCGAATTCTCTGTGCTTTTCTTCCTCCAAAACAAATGGAATGTAACTTGAATTTATTGTCAGTAATGAAAACACTTGATGAAATAATTTTGTCTCATTCTGTTGCTAAATAGGTAATGAGTGTTAAAACAAGCTCACAGTTATAGCCCTTCATTTAGCTTTTTCACTGCTTTACACATGGTTATATGGTATAGTTAATACTCACATTTGATCATTTAGAGTAGAAATTTCAGAATTATAGTACCATTTCAAAGCAATTTTTTGTTGTGTGAGAGATTAGTAAAGTTTTTGTACACAAACTTGAAAATAATTAATTGAGCCAGCACTTTACTGCAGGAGATCTGTCAGTTTGTTTTATTTTTAATAATTCTTCCCTCCAGGTATTGAAAAGATAAACAAGTTTGTGAAAGATTGATTATAGTGTTTGTCCGGTTATCACCCAATGGTATTTCAGTCCTTATCTGTTGTTTGATTACTTTTTGTCAGTCATTAAGTACAATCGTTTCTCAGCTGGGTCTCCTGGGACAGTTCTGAGGCTCAAGGTGATCTCTCTTTCAGTTCCAATCATATTAATAAATAAAAGATTTTTCTCCAAGTGTGACAACACACTATCTGTAAATGAAGCCAAAAAAGGGTGATGACACAAACATGATTAAAGAAGAAGCCTCTCAAGGGATGACGAATAGAATAGAATAGAATAGAATAGAATAGAATAGAATAGAATAGAATAGAATAGAATAGAATAGAAATAATGCTGTTTCATTTGGAAGGGACCTACAACGATCATTTAGTCCAACCGCCTGACCACTCCAGGGCTGACCAAAAGTTAAAGCACATTATTAAGGACATTGTCCAAATCCCTCTTAAACACTGACAGTCTTGGGGTACCAACCACCTCTCTGGGAAGCCTGTTTAGTGTTTGACCACCCTCTCTGTAGAGAAATGCTTCCTAAGGTCCGATCTGAACCTCCCCTGGTGCAGCTTTGAACATTGTTTTAGGAGATAATAAACTGTTAAAGTGTTAAAGTGTATAATAAATTTGAAATTTCGTTTAACTATGGACAACAAAGACAATTTCTTTCCATCCAAGAAATTACTCTTAGGAAAGAGTTAATTACATCTAGTAGCACATTTTATATGAGAAGTATTAGCTATTTTTGTCCTTACTTTTAGTATTGTTAGTCAGCGTAATGCATTACAAACAATTTTGAGCCAACCAGGCACATTGTCATTCTCACCCACTTTATAAGCAATGATCATGTTGTAGGTCATTGGCCATAGTAGTCTTTCAGACAGGAAATGCTTTGAAGAACAAAAACGAAGTTGTCTCCAGAACAATTTAGCTCCCTTTGGAGTCCTCCAAAATATTTTGATTGACAGTCAAATGCTACAGTCCTTACTCAGTCAAAATGATCTTCAGAGTCAAGCAATCTAGCCTAGGTAATTATTTTTCCCTGTGGACAGTGTGCAGAAAATAATTACAGTTATAAACACCTGTAACATGAAATGTATAATTGCTACTTCTCACTTTATAAATGACTGTACAAGGAAAGATGTAGTAGAGAGTAATGGAGAATAACTACTTAATGGCATCTTCTGTGAACAACAGAAAGCGCAGTGGGCTTTGTTTCCTAATCAATTGCTCCTTTTTCCGTTTGCATAATGCTGTTGATTTTTGGTTTTTGAAACAGCTCTTGAGTAAACTGAGAAACAAGCCTACTCACTATTCTTCAAAAATATTAATATGCATGATGAAATACATTGAATTTCATGCCAATGCCAATTAAATAGAGAGTAACTTGTCAAGACTATTTTTCTTGTGTTTTCTTGGACTGTGTTATCCAGCCAAAGCTAAGCAACAGGCAGTGTCTTGTTCTCTGTTTAAAGCCTGTGTGCCGTAAGGTTCTGCACAATCTCTGAAGTTCTGCAGAGCTCACCGATACATTTCTTAACAATTTACCATATTTACACCATATCAAACCACATCAAACCTGAAGAAGACAACTTGTCCTTTTCTCTGTTTATGTTTTCCTGGTGTGTTTATCACTTTCATGATAACTGTTCCCTCAAAGATCATACAAAATCAGACTCAGATCTGAAACACTCAGTTGTCCTTTGTGAGGTTAAATTAAATCCAAGAGGAATCATCTAGCAAACAAAATCTACTTCCAGCCAGTTTTGCCCACCCTAATTTATCTCTCTTTTTGCAAAAAGCAAGATGAAAACAATATTCTGTAAATCAATGTTAAATAACAAATGTATTCCACCTTCAGAAAACTGTAAAAGCTAAAAGTTTTCTTCCCAGTTTAGGCTTTCTTTTCCTTTTTTTTTTTTTTTTTATTCCAGACACATGCAGATGTCTTGTACTCCTTAACAAAGCTGATAGGTACTGAGAAGACCAAGGAATGCTCTGATCTGTGTTAGTGGAATGCTATGAAAACCAAGCTGCAACATGCATGTTGATGTAAAAATGCTGGTAGTGATTTATCAACATGATTTCCACATACTCAAGTGCTCCATTCAACTCACATCAGTGCATACAAACACAAAATACACATTCAATTTTATCACTCAAAACTATGTATCCATGGGAATAAATTATATCCAGTATAACAACAGTAAGTTTGGCTTTAATGTTGCTCAGCGATACATGTAGTTTTTTACATTTTAAAGGAAGAAGTAATTCCACATGTGAGTTATGTCAAAAATATACTGCTTCTGCATAAAAACATTTAGCTTCACAAATATGAGATGGAGGATGGCTAGTAAGCAACAAGTATGCAAAATTGGCTCTAACTTTTTGAGGATCAAAAGCTGAATTAGATCTAAGGTTTTCAGCCACTGCAGAAAAACAACCTATAGGCACAAAAAAAAAATATTATTGTCCTGCTAACCCCCATATATAAACAGAAGCACTGTTTGTAAGACACACAACCCAATTTGCTGACCTCCTAATGAGGAGGTTTATTTCATTTGGGTCATTTGTAAAATGCCTACAAGAGAGCTACAAGGTTGATCAAAGGCCTGAGAAACTTGGCCTGATAATAGTTTGAAATAACTTGTATTGCTTACTCCAAAGAAGAGCAGACCCAGAGGAGGCATCATAACTTGTTCAAAGCTGCTGCAGGAAGAAGAAAGTGGAAGAGGAGGGAGATAATTTTAAGAAAAGTGAAACTGTGGGAGCATCTGTGAGAGGATCTCCATGCAGAGGTAAGGCGGTCTGAGGCAAAACAGAGGAAGACCATTTTCTGTGCTATTTATGAGCATCTCCCAGCCTCTCAACATGGGCAATGTGCCCACCTAGCTTTTTTTCCTTACTTTCACCCTCCTGGACCATCTCTCCCATCCCTCCCTAACTCCTGGCGAAGCAGAACTCTGTGAGAGCACCACTGGCCCCTCTTGACACAGGAACAGCCTGCTACTGCTAGTCTCTTTCCCTGCCCTTGTGCATTGCTCAGCCACCCCCACCCCCATAAATTAATCATATATTTCTAAAGAGCCTTGAACAGGATCTATGCGAAGGCCCTCAAGGATTTTATAACTGCCAAATAGTGAAGTTCTGTACTACTTATACTGTAACTTGCAAGTCTCTTTTTGGAGAAGCCTAAAGCACTGCAGAACCGTTGACTACTTGAACACTCACAATGGCATTTTAAACGCTACTGTGTGGCCCATTTGGTTTTCAGATCCTTGGAAGGGGTGGGTCTTGCCATACTTCTCTGGTTGCAGAGGTAATCAATGTCAAGAGAGAGAATAAAAGACAGGAACTATTGGGCCCTGGACTTCAGCAGCTAAACTCATAACAGTAAATTCATCTCTCTAGAAAAAAAAGAAGCATTTTATTATTTTGTAGACTTACACTCAGTCCATACCTTTATATATCTGAAAACTGATCTGAAATGCACATGAAAAAGAGATGTTAAGTTCCTCTGTATTTGGACTGGCTGATTTCAGTATTAACTGCCTGTCTCATTTCTGCCTATCTTCAGATTGCCTGTTCATAATAACTTATTTTCTCCCTACTGGAAAAGAAAAAAAAAAAAAAAAAAGAGGCTCATTTGTTATTTTGTGAACTCATCACTCATTTTCTTAAAGGCTCAAAACCAGGCCCCACATTCTTTTGTTATCAGACGCTTGTTAAAATGTAGCTCATCCACAAGCTTTCTGAGGTCCATAAATTTAAAGTACCATTTCACTTACCTGTGATATAACTTTGTAAATTTTGGGTTGTTTTAACTAACCAAACATACTTGCTGATTTATACACATTCTGAAAGTATTTTGTTAGCTTTCTGAGAGATGGATTGTGGTGGCCAGGAAACAAAAATGTAAGAAATACTGCTGGGGGTTAGTCTGGTTTTGTTTGTTTGTGTATTTAGTGGATTCAAGAATGAATATTACTCCACATTTTGAATAAAGCACACATTTCAGTTATGACTGCAACTATCTGTACTCTAAACTTGAATTTCTGTACAAAACGAAATCTCCCCTGACAGAATCCTTTGTTCTGCATTCCAATTTTTTTATTTATAAAGAAAGTTATTACTCCTTTTCTTGCAAAGGGAAAAGCAAAGAACTAAAAGAAAATAAATATTTATATCCTGAATATGATGGACTGTAGATGGCATTACACCAGACCTTGATACATCAGTTATTGCAAACAATAATGATATTGGGATGATGTAATTTTGTTATTGAGGTAATCCACTATATTGGAAAGCACCTTGTAGGGCTCTTTTATTTTCTATTAGACATAGAAATCAGACCTTTCCATAGTAAAATTATTATTATTGCATGTAATTGTGAAACCAAAGGGCCATATTCCATGAGCTAACACACATCCAAGCTATTTAGCACAACTTTCAGCTTCCTAACAGAAAAACAAATGTGTTTATAAAAATGCACATAACTTTCGTTGTTGAAGTTTTCTGAATTGCCTCGTCATTTATCTTTATTTTTATTTATTTCTCTCTCCATAAATTCTTGCATAAAATATAGTGACTTAGAAAACTCAGTCAACCAAAATTATCTCTTGGTTTTGAAGAAGACAAAAACATTGCCCTGTAACTACAAAATATTTCTTCCTATTAGAAGATACTATCAACACTTCTTGTTATTCTATGGGGTTTACAGCTGATCAGATTCCTCTGCCACTTCCACCTACATTCACATTCTTTTTCTTAAATTCACACAGCAGAAGGAAAAACAATGCTATTAAACCTGAGGTGTAATCCTGCCACAACAGAAGTTGCGGTCAAATGGCAAACGAAAGGGCAATGTTTGAAAACTTATACTGTGACCTGTTTGTTTCAGATTTGGGAGGGGAGGTATTTGAGGGTGAGGTTGCATCCATATATTCACAATATCAAGGCTCTTCCCTTGCTGCTGAAAGTAACTCTCCAAAACCATGCCTGTCTCAGGTTCCTATCAAGGCAAAGCAGCGGATGCCTGACAGCATCCTCTCATTCTTTTCTGGATCCTGGCCAACTCCTATTGAAGTCACCAGAAAGAATCCCTCTGGCTTGAGCAAGAAGTTAAATTGGACGTTCTTGGGTTTGTGGTGTAGCCTTGTGCAAGACACAAAACCTCTGTCCCATAATTAATTTATCTGCATGCTACCTTCCAATATTATAGCAAGACAAGTTAATACTGTATTTGGAGTGTGCAGTTCTTTTATGTTCCATTTCAAGCAGTTCAAAGCACAGTCTTATTTTAGGTACCTATATATAATTATAAAACTGAGATCATCAGATGGTAGAAGCAGATAAAATCTGTAGGGTACACAAGGATATTAAAGAGTTGGTTTTTTTCTTCCTACAATTAGCTTTCTGTTTACTATGTTATCTGAAAAGATAGACAGCATAAGACAGGGACTGGATAACAAAAAATGCCAATAACTTTCATGGCATTTACATTTTTCCCTTATGACTGCTTTAAAATTATGATATACGAATGCCATGATACTGCACTACATGAAATTTTTAAAAAGTGGAAGTAAGGAAGTATGAATTCTACTTCTGACACGAGAAAAAATTCCTTTCATAAGCTGAAAGACTTTTCTTATGTTGTACACTCAGTTTTAGGCAGGAAAGTTTCAATTTCTGAGCAAATTTATAGGAAAATTAGGTAAGAAAATGTATATCTGTGATTTTTTTATTTCAGCTGAAACACGTTTTAAAGGACAGAGAAAGAATTCAGACAGTACTTCCTTACAAACCCGAGTTGAAGCTATATCCTACAAAAGGCACATGAATCATAGAACCAGGCTTGCTGACTAAAAAGTATCTAATTGTTTTTGCAGCATAGACCAGGTCTGATAGGTTAGAAGGATGTAAGAAAATTAGTAAACGAAACATTTAACCATTGTTCCTAAACACCCAGGGTAAGTATCACAACCAATACCTGAAATTTAGTGGGGAATTGTGTGAGACTCATGTGACTAAATGAATGTTTACTACAGCAACACAAACATCTGAGCTTAGGCTTTCTTATAGTCAGCAGAGATCTGGCCAATAGTTGATGGATATGTCTCATCCTAAGCTAGATGCCTACATTTAGTCAAATTTTGCCCGATGTGGCATTGATCGTATTTACTCTACTTCCACTGACTACAAACGGTGACTAGGTGACCCGAGGTTACCTGTGTGACTAGGTCAGATGTAGACATCTACACTGCAGACACCAAGAAGTGAGATAAATGAATATTGACCATTGTGATACTGTGAAGAGAGTTTTTGTAAGATTCACTTGTATGTTGAACAGATCTAATAAAAAGAGCCTGAGCGAGGCATGGTTTAAAATAGCCAGCTGATTAGCTTACATTCTTGGAATAGAAGACACCTTCTTAATTATTCAAAGCAAGGACTGAAATCAGTATATTTTACATCCTATCAAAGTCTACTAAATACAGGTCTACCATTGTTACTGTTCTCAAGTGAATGGCATTTAAAACTTTGAAAGATCCTCTTTTCATTCCAGTGCTGTACAGGATTCATTTGAAAATCTCTAACAGTTCAAAGGGATGGAAAAAATATCTTTTGCTCATTTTAGTTCCACACCTTTTTTTTCTACAGTCTGTGACTTTAAGGCATGTTTGAACATCTAACCCTTCTCATCCACCTAGTGGAATATATCCACAGAGTGGGAGTAATTTAAAAGGGGGGTTGATCTACTTTAATTTACACATTCATATAGCTTTTTATTATCTGCTTAACATGACACATCCTTTCCCCTGTACCCTTGGCACCCTAATTAAGCCAGCCTTAGATTGCCTAAGAATTTCTTAGCCTTAGACGATGAAGGCTAAGGTCAGAGATGATCTGTCAGATGAACACAGAATCCAGTGTGGATCCAAGGTTGTTTACATGCCTGGCAAATTAGTTGAACTTAGATTACCACTAGAGTTATTTCATCTCACAACTACAGTTACCTTAAATTTACATAAAACTTAATTCCTGAAGGTGGCAGCATCATGGCCAAATCTGTATACAGCCTTCAATGCACGCAAAAACCCAGAACGTGACCATGCAGTTGTAAGTGTTAATTTAACAGTAGTGCCACATATGACATTTTAACATGTATAACTGAGAGTAAGTTCTGTGCTAACAGCTGGTTCAAGGTTTGCACTAAGTATCTCCCATATTTTTCTCTTGAGCTGTAAAACTTAAAAAGAATGACCTTTTCCTTAGATGTCTTTTAGCATTTCATGCTACTGGTCTTCATAAATAATTACAAGCATTACATATCAGAAATGGTGAATTTTGAACGTTTGTGGCCTGATTCTTTGTTTCCCAAAGGTCCTTTTACATAACACAGGCACTGTAAAACGAATCGTGTCATAGATGTATTGTCTTCTCTGTCCACTTTAAAGCCCTCTTCATAATGTGAAATGAAGACTGTAGGAAGTCCCTGTTTGTTTACAAGTTGTTTTTTCTTTCTTTTTTCCTTATTGTTTGCGGTTACTATCCACTTGAGATCATACTGAAATCAGGAGAGGAAAAGCTTAATTAAGCTTAAAGATTATGGGATAAGCCTTTTACTTAACCAGACTCAACTCAGAAAAAGCAGAGAAGAGGTACAAGTCACTCTTGCAAAGTCCTTGGGACAGACAGAGGGAATGTCACTTTGCTCCCAGAGGAACACAAGCTTTACTGCATCCCCATCTCCACAGAAAAAAAACAGGCTTTTCAGAGAGAGCAAGTCCAGCCTTTCACACTTGGCTAAGCAGGGTGAACCATCCCATCCAGGGTGGCAGAGCTACAGGAGGGTAAAGCAACATGTGGGCACGTTACCCGGTGCTTCCTCCTGGAAGAAAGAATTTGCATCATTCCTTAATAATGGCTACACCTAAATGTTGCAAACTAGCCCTTAGCTCTTCCTAGCCATTTTCTAGTATGCAGAGTGCATTTTCCAGTCCAACAGGACTCTCTCCCCACTGTACTGGAGGCCTTTGTTTGTCAGATTCCTGAAGCAGAAACCTCCAGACCAAGGTTTTGTGTTTGGGTCTCATTCAGCTGGTGAGAGTGGGCTGGCTTCCCTGCACCTCTCCCAGAGTGCTGTTCTCTCAGAGGCACCCAGGAACCAGCCGGCTCCATAAAGCACACGCAATTTAATTATAAAAAGCATTCAGGAGAAGACAAGCCTTAAAAATATTGAAATAACTTGAATAATACTTAGCTTACCTGCTTGTCACATGTTTTTTTTCCACATCAAAATCCTTTAGAGGGTTTGCCTCTGTCTTGCTCAGTCTTACATCTCTCAGTGATGAGATGGGTAAAATGCCTTTTCTCTCATGTCAGAACCGAGATTCTCTGCATTTTCAGATCTTCTGTCTTCTAATGCTTCCCAAACCTGACCAAACTAGTCTAACCCAGTCCCACAGGGCAACACTTCAAAAGGCTTTTTTTCCTGCTTTGTTTTAGTATTGCAATTTACCTTCTTTAGTTTTAGTTTCTACAGCAAGTATTCCCTGTGTTAAGAGATAAGCTAGGAAGGCTTTAATTAACAGCTCTGTAAAAATGTGTATATAACCTAAGTCAGGATAGTTGCTACTGAATATTCTGTGCTCCTCTGCAATATTAGCACAGATGAAATAACACTGGTGCTGACAGCCTGTTATTTGTGTTGGGGAGTTCCTGATGCAACTTCTTTAGAATTTCACTCCAAAAAAATTTTTATCAGTTCTCTCTGGCAAAAATGCAGCTGTCAGAGATCCACTGCATTGCCTCTGGCCCCAGTTCTGCCAAAGCAGAATTAGCTCATCTCTGGTGTGGTTGCATGATTGTCAGTATTACAGCTGTGGTTTTGTTTACGCCTGGGCCACTTTTGCACTCTAGATGTGCTGGTAGACTAAGACGTGAAGACAACACGTTGGAGTGTATTGCAAAGAAAACTGGAATGGCTGAGTAGTATTAGCTCAGCTAATGGCAAGTGTTACTGAGCTGCTATTCTGAATAATCTGCAGAATAAAAAATAATTATCACAAGGAAAAAGAAAGTGCACAAGTTAAACTGAGTGGGAATGAGGACTTCCTTCTCTTTCTGAAATAAACCTGTAGAACAGCCCTAAGTATAAATGAGTGTATAAACTGGGCTGTGCCCAAACACAGCAGAGTCCATGTCTAGAACACAGGCCTTCCTGTGCACCCTTCCTGCAGTTTGTCTGTCTCTTGCCTCTATATCTACTCATCTCTGGTCACTGTCAGACAAAGCAGGTGACAATCTCAGCTCTCTAACCCTCCTTCCCCTCCTTTTTCTCTAAAGAGCAATACTTTCAGAAATCTGTTTTCCAGATTTCACCCAGGCTATGACTAGATAAGCCATAAATACTTTACAGAACATTCAGATCTATAGTAGCTGAATGGTAAGAAAGGTCATCTAATTAGCTGCTACTTAAAAGCTTTTGAAATGATTGATGTAAATAATTGCACTTTTAAATTAATGTAAAGTTTTGTCTGGTTTACATGCCAGATGAAAGTATATCACATATTTTGATGAGTGGAAATGAATCTGTATTTGGGGAAACAGAAGTCAATGCAATTGCACAAGGAGAGCCTTGGAGCCTTTCCAGCCTTCACAGGTTAAAGATAACAAAGATTGTTTATAAAAAGGTAAACAGAAACATAAACGATCTCTTAGTCACAGGCATAAAGTCTTACCATTGCATCTGCTGAGCCTCCAAAAAATATTCACAACATTTTAATGAAAATGTGAAAGTGGTTGGAATTCATCAGACATTTTCTCCAGTCATAATTGTGAACAACACCCAGCGTGCAAAAATATTAGGAGTGCAATGTAACCTTCACATAAAAAAAATTTTTAATGCACATGCCTGTGTTTGATGATCTAATACCTATAAACAGATAATTTCAGTTTGTAAATATTTTTTATTAACATAGAAGGACCAAGGTGTGCTGCATAGGGATTTGTGTGTTCCGAAACACATTTCTGCTTCTGCTTTTACGGACTTTACTCCAAGAAAGCCTCCAAATAAAGTGTTTCAATTGAATCTGAATCTCTGAATATTAAATAGATATCAGACTTTCATGGGAACCAAGAGCTTCAGAAAATGGTTTTTAAATCAGGGCAACTTGGCTTGGGAGTTTACATTGGCTTCTCTCCAAGCAGAAAGATCCAAAAGAGCATATTACACCTCCACACCCAGTTAGAAAGTCTGCAGGTATTAAGCTGTTTGTTAAGTAAGTCATTGCGTTAGTAATTTTAGCTGTGTTTGTTCTTTGTGGAAGGCAACAGGCTCTTCCAGATAGTTTCAAAACACGGCAGGGCAAAACTTGATCTTATTAAAACTAAGTTTCTACATGAACTGTTGTTTCTTGCTTCACAGGTTTCCTCTGCTCTTCTCAGCCAAAATTATTGCTAATGTATCTTCCTCTGTGAAATATTTTTTTTACAAATGTTTATTTCAGAAATTACACTAAAATCCTTTGCTTTAGGGAAAACAAGCAAAATCAGAATGTTCACAGACTCCTTTGCCTCACGGACCTGTCTTCTTGTCCTTGTTTTTTGTTTATTGTTTTTTTATTTCTCCCAATTAGAAGAAAAACTGTACCTTTTTCTTGCAGAAAAGTTCTGCTGTCTTTTTTACAAAAATTAAAATAAAACATGCTTGCACAAGGTCAGTAAATCAGATAAATGCTTTGCAAGCTTCCCTAGGCTTCTGAATAGAACATTTCAGGGTTACTTGAAGGTGTAGCTCAATTCTGAACAACCAATGCCTTATTAGAGAAACCTGGTCAGAAATATCTGTTTTTCTCAAGAGATTTGACTTCGGAAAGCAAGGATGAGTAAATGATCGCAATAATAACCATTTGTTTCTCTTGGCCCATTGCTGTTGTACTAGGAAATTGCTCTTGGAATTCTGAAATGAGTGAAAAGGTCTAGAGCTGTCGTCTTTCCTCTGTAGCAGCAATTAAACATCTCAGCAAGTTTCAGTGAAGTGTAAGACTTACTCCAAGTGTAACTGAAGGTAGAGTTTAGCTCAAAGGCTGATATGCATGTAACCAACAAGCCCAGCTTGTTCCTCTGGCTTCGTGGGACTCCTCATATGAGGAGGCAAAGCAGGATCGCGTTTCAGAGGGAAACATTGCTTTAACTCTTACCATATTAAACCACAACACAA
Organism: Pampusana beccarii; assembly: GCA_013399365.1. NCBI lineage: Eukaryota > Metazoa > Chordata > Aves > Columbiformes > Columbidae > Pampusana > Pampusana beccarii. Next base: position 308,401 of record VWYH01003417.1, read on the forward strand.
CCCAGAAGAAGTCTGCTATGCAAGTGTGTACAGTCCCTAGCCAAGATAACCTTCCTAGCAGAGGACTCCAGTGCAATGCAGCACCCTCAGTCACACGTGTATCTTCAGGGTGTGTGCAGACTACTGGCATAACTGTATGAGAGATGTAGCTGTGGAAACCAGACATGCAGGAATTGCAGGCGCAACTCTCTCAAACTTCCCTTGCCTTGCATACCACTGCAAAATTGCTGGGCAGATTCCTGTCCCCTCACTGAGATGCTTAGCTGTCCCTCAGGCTCAGTGACTACTGCTGACACTGGCTGGGGCAGTCTGAATTATGCCAGCTCTCAGAAGTGATTCATCCTTCCCATGCCCATGTCTCCAAGGGTGCTGAAAACCAGTGTGTTTCAACTCACATAGGGTTTCTAGGCCAAAAAAAAAAATAATTCAGCTGCCATTGCTGTGGATTGTATAGTTAATTTCCAAGTTTAAGAGACATGAATATCTCCTTGTTGGCTGAATTTGTAATCCGCAGATAATAGGATAGGTTTTCTTTTGCCTTCTCTAGTAAATTAAACTGCAGCATAGACACTGGAGCTTGTTTGGCAAGCCATGCAGAAGCGGGCTGGTAACATATCCAAACAGAGCATAAGCCTTGAGGCTTCTTTTCCAGCCAGCTGTCAAGGCTTTGAGACTATCGTATGTTTAAGGCACTGCAAGGACTGTGGACCGTGAGCCTGGCGGAATGTGTAGTATTCATTTATCTCTGGAAGTCTGCATGTCCTGTTTGATGAATTAGAGCTACAAAGTGACAAAATAAAAGATGAAAGAAGCTGCAAAGAAGTAAGAGCCCCTGCAGTTATATGAGCTGCTTGAAAGCATGATTTCACCAAGCAAAATCTTAGTCCTTCATTGAAAATACTTTCATGGGTGAACAATTGATCTTGTACCTGGATAAACTGCACCCTGATGGTGCTTGACTCCAGTACGATTTATAACAACCACCCTAGAAAAGGACAGTATTTTCCATTTGATGGATAGTTTCAGCACTGAAGCCGAAATGTGGGTAGATGCCTGACCCAGTGTCACAGAGGAAAAGTAACAGGAGAGGGAATGAGCCACACATACCCCTTAACCACAGAATTGTCCCTCCCTCTTTTAAGGAGTCAGCTTTAGCTTTGTGCTGAGCACCCACAAAGATCCGCAGATGATTGCGTGACCAATTTGCAGCTAATTCTATATGTAAACAGCCTATATTGCAAATTACTTAAGAGTTAAAAGCAGTTTATTCATTTATATATTTACTTCGAATGTAGCCAAAATGGCAATATGATGCTGCAATGTCACTGCAAAGGCTGCTGGAGAATTCGCGTAATCATCCAAAAGACTAAGTTTAGAGTTGGGCCTGCCATGTAGCTCACTTAAGTCACACAACGTTGTTTCTGTAGTCACACAAAGCAGAATAACTTCTATAAGTGAACAAGTATCTCTATCTTTGGAGGTATGGAAAGCAAACGCACTGTAGGCCTCTTAGCTGCCTTGCTGTCACCATCCTATGCTCCCTGTAGTCACTTGGGAGGAGATTAAGCGTCTCCAGTGAGTAATTGATATCTTGGACACTGATTCATCTTCTGCAGGTGACTTCCTCTCCACTGACCGCACAAGGAAACTGCGCTCCTATTTGGTTTACCCAAGTTAGGTGCATAAAGTCAAATGAACTAAAGATTCTTCGGACTAGACAGGGAAATTCCAGTGTAGTCTTCTCTCTTTGTTTCCTTTTTTGTCCTGGAAAGCAAATTACACAGAATTTGTGTATTCCCTTCTGCATATCAAAAAAGCATATATAGGCTGGGCATGATATCTTTTTCTCACATAAATTATATGTTGGGGGGTGGTTTATCATTATTATTATCCTCAACTGCGCTAAATTTTACACTATAGATTTTGGGAATGGTTTGGGACCTCTCTACTCCTTTCCTCTTTACCCATAAATCCTATGCTCCTACAGCTGGAGATTCCAGCCTTGCTGATGGACCCGGTTTAGGGGGTGGAAGCAAACAAAAAACGTCCTCTTCCTCAGATATGCTTGTTGCCTTTCTGCATACTCCCTTCTGGGAGAAGTAAACTCTCTGAGGGATTGTTTTTCCAATGAATGATTGCATGACGAGGGAGGGAAAAGGGAGAGCAAAGCAGATTGTGGCCTGGTGTATGGGGGAATTACGCCAGGTAGAAAGGAAATGACACAGGACAGGTTGGATACAGAGTCTATCATCTCTTCATCAATCACTCTTACAATGACAACCAGTCACTAGGAGTTTTTTAATGGCTGTTGCCCACCTCTCTCACTTCTGTCCTCTCAAAGTCTGCTGTTGATAGTGTATAATAAGCCATCTATGTATGTAAAAGTAATTGCATAGTTCAAATGCAAAAAGGAGGAAAACAGGGAGCTCTTGATTAAGAGACAGAGAGTGCTCATGTAAATAGAGACTGAGGAAAAGGTCTTGCAGCTCACAGTATCTTCTTCCGGAAGAAAATGAGAGTTGTGACTGTTGCCGATACTACAACTTGTGACCAGAAGTAGAGAGGTCCATAAGTATTTTTGTTTGCCATAATTACATCAATGAATGGAAGATTTTGGCAGTAGAGGACTCTTTAACTTCAGTAAACTAAGCCATACTCAGAATCTGGAATATATATGCTAGAGAAACCCAAGCTGTAAATACAGTGCCATTTTTTCAGGTGCAAGTATAATAAATAATAAACAAATAACCAGAGGAAATGAAAAAAACTCCAATACTCAAAGGCTTCAACTCAAGACGAGGAATATTTCTGAATTATGCATTCTATTTCTAATGCCTGGCAAGTAAAACTATTGTAATGGTCCCCTCTAGCCTTAAAACATATGAACTGCTTCCTCTGGTGTAGTAACCCAACAGAGCGGGCCAAGGGGAGAAGGAGTTTATTACACCCACTGCTCCTGCTGTTCCTAAAACCACACCCCAGAGGAAGAGTGCTTGAGAGGAAAATGGTACAGTAAGTTAATGAAAGGCAACAGCGACCAACACAAATAGAGGATTCATCTGTGCTGCTCTCTGTACGAATATCATTTGCACCAGCAGTGGTGGATCAGGAGAAGCACCTGGGAAGATGCAACTGAGGGTGAAAACCAGGATTTAGGAATGTTCTTCCATTGGTGCTGGTGGTCCAACCCTTTTGTTTCTCTTGCTATGTCTGTGCAGAGATACTAGCCAAGTACTACCTTCCTTGAAGGCCCAGGAAAACACATCAAGTGAAAAAGCTTACAGGCATGAACTCAGCTCACCACAGCCACCACAAATTATTTATTTGTAGATTCCTCAAACTTTTCCAGATGGCGTCTTTCTATTAAAAAACTGGATGAAACTGCACTATATACCTTTCTGAGGTAAAGAATCAAATCTGACATGATTCAGAAAAATGTGAAGGCTTTAATGACCTTTCCTCAAATCATTTCAGCTTCATGGTAAAATCGAACTTTAAAACATTTGGTTTGGTTTGTCATGTATGTTTGTTTGTTTGTTTTCAGAAAATCACAAACTTCAAGATTGTGCCAACTGGTATAAATCTATCAGACAATATCTTCCAGCCATTTCCAGTGGCAAACAGCAAAGAAAAGAAGAAATATTGTCCATAGTGGGAGCTGGTTTTGGTAGTTTTTTTTTTTTTTAAGGGTTGGCTTTTATTCATGATAAATCACGATTGAATTTTAACAAGATTCTTAGAAAAATTGCTTCCACCCCTAATCTATGGATTCGGTGTAAGCTGAAAGCCCTACGTTCACTGAAGAGAATGACAGCTTCCTTTTTGCTTTCTTAGCAATTTCCATACCACACTACCAACTGTGTCACTGTCTTTCTCAGCAGTTTCCTAAATCCAGTTGTACCAGTAGAGTGAGGTTGATTTATTACCCTTCTCTTAGCTTTTTTGACAACTGCTAAGAAAAAGACTATTAGGTTATTTTAGGAACTTGTGTATTTTACAGAGAGAACCAATAACACTTATAATATAAAAAGTTCTCCTATGAGATTATTATAAGCACCTAGTTCATTATCCAAAATATTCATCATTCCTTTGTTTTAACAGGTTGGTTTTGGTTTTGGTTTTGGTTTGTTTTGGTTTTAATTTCTTATAGACTCTTTACGTTTCTGGTTTTGTCTGCTGTTTATTTCAAGTCTGAAATATCTGAGCAATAGCTTAGAGGGGGGAAAAAAGTATTTATTTTCAATAAAGATTCTGTTTCACACCACACAAAAGTTTTCTTGTTTCTCCATTGTTATGACCATTATTGCTACCATTACTAACAATATAAAATGTTTATACTGCACTGTATTTTTTATAAACATGACTAAAACCAAATTCTGTTTCCCATGAGGCTTGCCATTAATTAACAAAAAAGATAGACACAGTTACAGTCAGATCATAGACCAAAGGTGGGAGGGCAAGAAGAAATTTTACATATATATATATATATGTATAGTGAGCAGGGTGGCATATCTTTGCACAATATGCAGCATCCTGGGAACTGATTCCTGGAGCTGCACTCTCCCAGTCGACCCAAAGTCAGTGCTTTGCTGAAGGATGCTTAGGGTTCATGCTCCTTTCTACAGCTAGTTTGGAGACCTTCACTTCTCAGTTACACAGTTGAAACAGTGGACAAAGCGTTCGCCTTGCCAGAGTATGGCTTATTTCCTCAGATGTGAGGTACAGAAACTGTTTATCAGTTTCCCGAGTGACTGGCTGTTTTCCTAGGTGTGTGCCTGTACTCAGGCCACTACAAAGCCACACCTCTCCATTTTCACCACTCTCATTCCCTGCCTAATTACACACGCACTGTCATAGTCTTGAGAAACCAAGTGGATAACTTGCTAATATCATGACAACTCTTTTTTTTTTTTTGGTTGTTGTCGAGGCACCAATTTTATATCTAACAATGACTAAGACGTTTTAGTGTTTAATCTTTGCTTTTTCTGACAACATCCTCTATTCCTCTATGCATCACAGTCATAAAAACGTAAACTGCCAGTAATGATTTACTTTTCTCAGAACAAAACACTAGTGTGAAATCCGGTATTTGAAAACTTATCCTGCTCTTAATACCAGCTTTTCCGTTGTTGGCTTCACTTTCTCACCCTTTGTCTTTGCATATGATGAAACCTAAGTGGTTTAAACATATCTTGGAAGCTCGAAGATTGCAATCTGTGGGTCAGTGACATGTGAGTTTTTTTTGAAATTTGCTACAAGAGGCAGCTTTTCTCTCAAGGTCAAAGTTTAGTACATCCCCAGCTGAGGGATGTATGTGGGATGTCAGGGGAAGGTGAGGAGAGGATGGCTATGAATTCAGCCAGATAGCAGACAATTTAATATTGTCTGAAGTTACACAGGTATCTCACCACCTTTTGACAGATGCAAGATGTTTATGAATTCCCGTTATATTCATTAATTTGTGAATGTGTGTTCAAGTACACTGTCATATTCCATGCACGCATAAGATACACCACATTATCAGAAATAGCACCTGGAATAACTTGTGTATCTTCCATAGCAGCAAGGGAGCTCTCCTCAGAGAGGAGACCAGAAGAGAAAGCTTAGGGTGCTGTAAAGGTCTGGAGGGTGAAGAACCTCCACCAAATGCACCAGAGAAGGACCTACCACAGTGACAATGTCTGCCCTCCTGAGGGACACCTCTGAGATACCCCTCAAAATGCCATGGGGCTCAGCACCGATCCCAGCAAGTACATACTGCCACTGGGGGTGTGGGAATGGCCCTAATGAAAAATGGTCACTTTTAGATTTGTATGGCTTAGGTCTGAACCATTTTATCCAAAATGCCATGCAAACCAACTTAGAAAAATATACATCTGCTGGTTTAAAAGGGTTTTCTAGAGGCATTTTTCCCATGTAAACCACCAGAAGTGGGAAAGTAACAGAAAAATAAAATATTCAACATGGAGAATACATATTTCTCTAGATTTTCTAATATATCTAGAAATCGAGTATACATAGATTTTCTAGTATACCTAAATTCAAGTGACTTAAAGTAAGCACAATTTTTAAAATGTAATGTGTCCTTTAAATAACGTGCAGATGGTGAGTGAGCATCTGGCATCAGTTTTCACAGCCACATTGGGTACAGACAGCCCTGTTATCACTGTGAGTCTTGGGAGCCATGGCTGCAGTGGTGGGCAGTATGAGAGTAGACTACAAAGAGCAAGGAGTTTTAAGAGGTATAGTAAAGGTGAGTTAATTAAGCTGGAGAGCAACAGGTTCTGAAATTTTGCAGAGGGGCAATGTCTTTCCTCCATGTTATGCTCACCAAATTAGAAAATTAATCACTCAAGATTCTGGAAGAAACATAAGCAGGTTGATTTTGTGAGAAAGACCTGGATAAAATGCAGAACTTTATAACAAACCTAGATCTCTGCTGTCTATACATAATTAATGGAAATTAATAGACAAACATTTTTGCAAGAAGTATTTTAAAACAGAAGCTTCAATAAAAGCCAAAATGGATATTTGCTTGCACAGAATCTCAATTGTACATGTAATCTCAGTAATTGTTTCCTTCTAATTAGACTTGTAATAGGTACCCAACCCAGTCTAGATGTTCTTCAGCAACTTGTCTGAGAAGTCTGTGGGCCAGATTGCAACAGAAGTTGACACAGGAACGATGGAGCAACACACAGCAAGCCTGTCCATCATTAAGTGACCAGCACAGGGGTCAGCAACATGTTCAGTTCACGCACAGTTTGGAACTCAGACTCAGATAAATCCTACCTGCCTGACTAAGCACCTACCCATCAAATGTGTCATGTTAGAAGCACAGTCACTTTAACTTTTGAAATAGAAAGAGCCACCTCTGGAGGCTCATCTTTGAGTTGGTTTGAGTAGGTGGCATTCTATCGACTTTATATGTATTCGTGATGCTTGCGTTAGGCAGGTGATGTGAGTCTAGGCTTTGTAGGGATATAAAGGAAAGCTGGTCAGCAGAGCAGATGTGATAGGCTATGGGAAACAGGCTGCATTGCATCAACAGCAGACACACAACTTTAAAAATGCTGCTCAGCCTCTGGTGATCCACCTTAGGCCCTATGGGGACTTCTTGGATTTAGGGATGTAAAAAATCTCCACCATCTTTTCTTCAGCAGAGCATTTGCACAGCCTAGCAAGGTGGCTGTTTCAGGTCTTCTGGTATAGTGTTCACATCCAGCTATGTCAGGAGAATAAATTAAAAATGTGATTCACATAATTTAGGACTCTGACTTCATGGATCTGCGTTCAAGCCTCCTGTAGAAGCGTTTCTTACTCTCCTTGATTACATGAATTAGGGACACACATTTCACCTACAGAAGCAGATTTCCCCTAATGGGACCTGTTCCAACGTTCAGCAAACTCAAAGACATCCATCTCCATGAATTCAATAGTCTCTGGGTCAGTCACTTCCCAGAGATGAAAGACAGAATCCAGAACAACTGGAGAGATAAAACAAGCTGATCTTTATTCCCAGCAATGTACCATGTTCATCCTTAATGGTATGTAATGACTGTTATTTACAGGGAAGGCTGACTATTGATTAAAAGAGAAGTTTAGTAGTCATTCTTAGAAGGTATGTACTTTATTTTGTTGTGTAAGTCCCCATTGTTCAATAGGATGGCAGTGAATGACCTGGAGCAGGTGATTAAAAAGACTACTTGCTGCTTCTCGTAACAGAGCATATAGAGTGAAATAATCAGTCCTTATGTTTAAAACAACAGAAGGAAGAACTTTTTCACATTGCATGTGACTAAATCTGAGGAACTCATTGCCAGAGGATGGTTTAGTGGTATAAAAGTGTTCAAACAAATTAATGGAAGAAAGGTGCACCAAGTACTATTAGGCAGAGCCAGATGAACGCAATTTCCAGCTCACGAAGTTCCTAACCACCAATGACCCTTGGCTGTTACACTAAGCAACTGCTGTTGGACAGTCTCAAAAGCAACCTGTTAGGTTTAGAGGGAACTTTAGTCTGATATCTATGCCTAGTGATGTGATACATTCTATGTCATTATCTCCACTTAATATTTTTGTTAAGGTATCTTCTCACAAATTCAGTATACAAGCATAGAATATACAAAGATCCTTGGCCAAATATAATGCTTTGTAGGCTTTGTCTGAAACAGAAAAAGAGTTCAGATGCCCACATTACTAGTTCTTATATAAAATGAGAAAATAACAATGCCATTGCATTAAAGAAGATGATGTTTTATATGTTATGTCAGTAAAATGTAAACCAGAAGTATTGCATTATGGAAAACACTAAAATACATATTCCAGGCTCAAACCTGTGCATTGGCTATTTCCCCAAGAAAATAAATTAAAAATCTGACATATTAAGATATTTTTTTGTGGGTGATGTGTATATTTGTGATGATTTCACAAAAACTAGTCATTGGAATGGAAAGAACTGGAGGCACTACTTAGTGCCATTTGACGTTTTCTGTTGGTCACAGAGTATTGAAGTACCACAGTTCTCCCTCTTCAAAGAAAAAAGAAAATAACCTTAATTTTACTCAGTTATTTCCCTGTCTAATTAAGAATTTTTGATAAAGCACTGTGTTAGAGAGATGGTTTTGAGGTTTTTACTTTACTAGTTACTGTTGCCAATAATGATACTTTCATAATGATTGCTGAACCATATGACTTCCACTTTCTCCTTGCCTCAACACTCAGATGCAGGTTATAACACAGAGATCTGCACTGAAATAAAAAAGAAAAAAAAAAAAAAAAAAAAAAAAAAAAAAAAAAAAAAAAAAAGACAAGGGAATAAAATAATTTGGAGAGAGGCAGGGCAGCACCTGAAGTTATTATCAATGTAGTGACGACGAAGACAGAAAAACACCCAAGCAAATGCCTACTTCAGAGCCCAGCTTATACTTCAACACGGCTGGATTCACAATGTCTTTGTGCTATTAGTCATGCAATTCACACAGCAATCACTGCCTGAGCAGTCAGATTAGACAAGAAACTGCATGCTTTGCTTGTAGCTCACATACCTGCTCTGTGCAGTCGGTTGAAAAGAAATGATCACAGTCCCAGTAGTGTCCTGACAGCTGTTTTGTTAGTGCTGTGAAAGTGTAAATGCTCCCTGAGCCTCAGCTAACACAGCAAATGAAGATGGCTGACCATGCCCTGCAGCAGCATATACAAATATTGGCCATTGCTATCCAAAGCTTGTTTTGGGATTTCTGTAATCACCTTCAAGTATACTATGTTAATTAGAGTATAGGCTAGAAGGAAATTCACTGGTTTCCTTCCTTTCCTTTCTTTTTCTTTTCTTTCATCCATCCTTCCATTCTTCCTGGGAAGAAAGGGCAATTAAGGGATCAGCTCTCCTCCTACCGTGTGTGCAGGCATTGTGACAAGCATCTGGTCAGCAAAACTCTTGCTACGTCTCCTCTACATCCACTGCAGTGAGAGTTGGAGCCAGAGCATTCCTCTCTGTCTGTCTGTCATCTAGTCCAACCCCCTGCAAGGCCATCTTCAACTAGATCAGGTTGCTCAGAGCCCTGTCCAGCCTGGCCTTGAATGTCTCCAGGGATGGCACATCTACTGCTTCTGGGCAACCTGTGCCAGTGTTTCACCACCCTCATTGCAAAAAAATCTCTTCCTCATGTCTAGTCTGAATCTCCCCTCTTTTAGTTTAAAACCATTACTCCTTTTCCTGTCATAACACACTCTGTTAAAAAGTCTGTCCCCATCTTTCTTATAGGCCCCTTTTAAGTACCGAAAAGCCACAATAAGGTCTCCCTGGAGCCTCCTCTTCTCCAGACTGAACAACCCCAACTCAGTCATCATCAGTCCTTGCCTTCAGCACCCTCTTGTCTGCCCATCCTGCTCAGCAGCTTTCAGAGGGAAGGATCCAGGTGCAGAACTTGTTCAGAGTCTGAGATAACACAGTGATCCAAACAACCAAGTCTATGCTTGAGCTAAGTTGGGAATGACACTTTCAGTCACATTCTCTTTGGCAAGCATGGAAAAAAAATGAAAGTAAAACTAGGATGACAGCACTATGCTTCAGGGCTTTACTTGCCTTTGGATACTGAAAGCAGTAAGACTGGATAACACTGTAACATTGCCCAGGGTCTAGAAACCATGGATGCTTTAATACAATATATTTGAATTGAGATGGTGAGGTTGCTTGTGTGAATTTAGACACACATTCCTGGCTCATTTGAGGCTGATCATGGGCTTGGAATAAATTTATACATATTTATGAATATAAATCTAAAAAATCCAAACTGTCTTGTCATGAATGTTCAGCTTTTCAAGTTTATACACAGATATCCTCAGTATTTACTTCTCCAGTTCCTAAGTGGTGTGTGTCCTTGCACGCACTCCACCTGTGAAGACAAAACTGCAGCATGTGTGAGGTAGCATCACCATTCAGAAAATAGCTTATTTTGAGATAAGATTGGAATTTTTGGTTACAACTGATATCAAAAGTCCAAATGCACTTATCTTTGGGTCTTACTAACATCCACATTATAAAAATGTGAAATGTCATTATAGATTTTTCCTTTTCAGTTGACGAAACAAATGGCAAAATTGAACCAAGTACATCACATTTTAACACTGAAAGTCAGTGAAATTGCTCCTAAAGCCCGGAAAAAATTCTCCTTACTATGTGCAAAAGGTTAGTAAGTCAGCTGAGAGAGGCACACTGGAAGAGTGAAGAAGTGCTCCAGACATAGTTTTATAACTTTGTCCTTAATGCCCAGGCATGCTTCTGCTCTTCCACTTGCTTATCTGAAACAAAAACCGTTGAAAGTGATACCTAATTTTGCACTATCTAAGGCAAACTCACCTTTAAATTCTGTAAGCATTTGTTGTGCTTTAGATTGCCAAGCCAAGGTTTTCTGATTTTTTTTTTTAGTGGCTGCTGATGTTAGACCCTTCAAATCATCTCCTTTTGAAGTGATGCAGTGATGCTGTTACCCAACTTGATTTTCTAATTAGCAGGCCTGATTTTAGCAGCAGTAACCTGGTGATGCTTGACATGTTTGAAAGGCATGCCACTTAGGTGTTTGGACATGACTTTACAACCCTTTCAGAAATGTTGCTTGAAATCAAGCCTTCACTTGTCACCAGATTGGTTCTGGGTAGCTTCAGATTGTTCCTACAGCTCCCAGAGTTTCTTCCTTTTCTTGCATCTTTGGCTTTTTTCACTCTTGAATATAGGAGTATAGTTGTTCTTTGTCCCAGCACAGAGGTTCCCTTCTTTATCAATAAGCAGGATAGCTCATGAGATCTCAAATGCATTTTCAGTTAAACAAAGTATATGGTAAAAGCAAATTTTTCGAATGAATATTAGCATTTTACCCTTTAGCCACTGAAAACCCTGATCTAAACATTAGGGCTAGGTTTTATTTATATATATCAGTTTAGTCACTCTTCTATTCCCAAACCCTAGCTTCAGCTTCCCTCGCGTATACATCCCTGCTCCTTTTTTTTTTTTTTNTGGCTGTTATATAAGCCTTTGGCATCGTTTAAATTCCAGAAATGTAACCAGATACCACTAATTATCTTTCATGTAGCACTGATTATTCAAAAAAATGAAATAAATAATTGAAGAGAGAATAATGTTAAAATATTTGCAATTTAATATAAACAATAGATTTGTTGTTGTTATTTAATAAACTATAATGGCTGCAAGATCTCTGAAACAAATGTGTATAGATATTTTATTTTAGAGATAAATACTTTAGAAAGTACTACACACTCTCTGCGTGAAGCAGTGGGATGATGTTTCTAAGATGCTGTTCTTTCTCTGCTCTGCCTCTTCGTACACACCATATATATATACATGTATGTACCTGGATACATAGGACATAATACCACCTGAATAATTACAGACTTGGTTTACAGCATCCATATAGTGAATATATTATTTATTCAGAAACTGTGGTACTACCATGACCTACAAAAATAGTTTAAAGGGCATCCTCAATTCAGAGAACAGAAAGGAAAGCAAGATTACATTCGGACAGGTGAAGTTCTGACTGGTTTAAAATATTGACTTGAGATTGAAAACTCTCTTCTAAAACTGTTAATCGTTTTTCTGCACTGCGAGATCCTCAGAAGGGAGACTCTTAGTATGAGTGTTTTAGCAACAAACACAACAGGGCTTGATGATGAGGGCAGCCTCTGGGCAATTTCTGTGCACTACTGCAACACACACGTTCAATCATATGAGTTATTATGTGACTTCAATTTCATTTTGCTGCTCAGTATAATACCAAATACAGCATTGGCCTTTAATAAAACACATATTTATTGGCTTCTGATGGATGTTTCCACTAACATTACAGTCTCTTCAACTCTAATAATCCTTTATTATTTATCTAGCTGCCTATACTTACATCACATATACTGCAAAGCCTAACTTTCCAATAACTTTTAATAAAGTAAAACGTTTTATGAAATAATTGCAGAAGCATGTTGACTTTTCCTTCACACATTTTTAAAAAATATCTGCTTTTTACTTTTTTATACATTTTAAGGTGTCCTGTCACTGGACACCAGCTTATCCTTTTTTCCTCTAAGATGTACAGGCAGAAAGCGAGGAAACTTGGGATGGTTCAGTAGTGAATCTAAACAAATATCCACAGACATACTAGCTCTTCACAGGTCTTCCACCTGTGCCCATATTGACCAACCAGCTTTTTTTTGAGGCTCTGAGGGCAAGATTAATTCTGCCTCCTGAACTAACTCTTCCTCAAGAGATAATGGATAAGAACATAACTTTGGGGTTTGAGAGAGATGGAGTGGGACATGTGCCTCTAAGACTTTCGTGACTTTCCATCATGATACTTGAAGTACTCTGAAGAACTTTGTTGGTCAGCACCTGATGTGTTCTCTGATATCACCTCCCAGCTGCTGCCACCATGGGGATGTGACAGTGAATTTCCTATCTTACAGCAGAAGTCTGTGCTTTGCGGCTGCAGACCTGCCTTGCACAGAAAACTCGAGGGGATAGCATAGTTTGCACACAGGTCTTGGAGAGTTCCTGGGCCATGCAGCTGGGTCCAGGAGCTGGGAAATACTTGTCGTAGTATTCATAGAATCATAGAATGTCCTGAGTTGGAAGGCACCCACAAGGATCATCGAGTCCAACTCCTGTCCCTGCATTTGACAACCCCACAGTTCACACCATGTGTCTGAGTGTGTTGTCCAGTCTCTTCTTAAACACTGTCAGGCTTGGTGCCATGACTACCTCTCTGAGGAGCTTGTTCCAGTGCTCCACCATAGAGAGACGGCAAGAGCATTAATACTGATTTTCAGTGGTGGACTCGTCATCCAGAGGGAGTCATGGCAGTAACTCATGCAGGCAAAATTAACCTTCAGATAAGCCCAAACCTTACTGCGAATCCTAGAATCACTGAATTTGTCTTCACCAGAAGATAAAACTCACTGGCAGTTAATTATAAATAAAGGGAAAATAGTTCTCCAGATTGGGAGAATACAAAAGCAGCTAGGAGATTCTAACTGCTTGAAAAAGTAATAGATGAGTGTTACTCAAGGCACTTAGGAATTTGCAGTTTTTTCTGTTGCTGTTGACTTCAAAGGTTTGACAGAGCAGACAGGCATCATCTCAGAGCGAGCAATTTCATTATTATGTTGCCCTAATCATTCTCATTTCCACAGACCTTATTTTTCTTCCTTGCCTTCTACTGCTTGCACCATGTTTATTTTTTCTAGTTTTTTGCAAGACTGTCTTTCTGATTATGTTCCTAGGTTGGACCCACACATCTTCAGCAACTCAGAAATGGCAGTGTTGTTATCACGATTATTATTATCAACAGTTACTATCAATAAGTAAGCTGAAACAAATAGGCTGCAAAAATAATCTATTCTGAGGAAGGTGAAAAACTGCCTTTGAGGTCGTCTTGCCTAAATCAAATTTTAACATTCAATTTCATATCCAGACAGATGGGTTGGTAATATAATGCAGGGTGTTGTTAATGAAGCTGACAAGAGATACTACCCATCCTAGCAACTCTTTTTGCTAGAGAGAACTTCTTTTGGACTGAAATGGATGCTTAGCAGTCTGAAATAGTCTTGACAGAAGCCCATACTCCATAAAAATTTTATCAGCAGCAAAGTGATCCTGCTGATATTCATGTGAGATTCACAAAATATATCAAAACATAAAGTATTTGACAGAACATAGATCTGTATATCACTGGCATTGCAAAGTGTGTCTCTGTGCCTTACCTGTCAAATGATTCCCAGGAGCACCAGCTCCATGAATGTAAAATAAGATATATCAGAGGTGAGTGCAATGCCATAGGACACTTGCAAGTTAGAGTGCAGAAGGTGAGATAGAGTTGTGTCCCTGCTTTGCTGAGGTATTTCAAACAAGTCACTTCATCTTTCTGTGCCTTGGGTTCCTCATATTAAAATTGTGTGAATGGTGCTGACTTTCTCATCCACTGCTTTAATAGAGCTAATGGAATTTACCATTTGCCTTTTCTTGCTATTGCAGAAACTCTCCTTTAGCCTTCCACGTAGGTCTGAATATAGCATTGATAAAATAATTTAAACCTACATTCCTGGGTTCTTGGCAGGAAACAGTTCAGGAAAGACTGTCTTCCTCTTCCAGAACGGTGGCGTGTATTGACTTAGGAATGACAGATCCTCCCGGTAAGTGCTGAGGAAACACGATTCCTTTAATCAAGATGGTAAAGCTACAGGAGAAAAGCGTAATTATTTAAGTTGTTGGAGTTTTTCACATCCCACACAGGAGACTTTCACTCAAGGCTAAGTCTGAGACTGTAGCATTAGGGGGTGTGTTCATGGTTATCTCAGGTAGATCCAAGCCCTTGCTACAGCTTAACTGGGCTATCCTGCCCATCCTCTGCCCCACCTTGGCACTCCTAGCTCTTCCCCCTGCCATTATCTGCTCTGGTTATTTAGTATCTTTTAAAAATGCAACGTTTAAGCCATTTAGAAAATCTGAAAATCATATGCAGCCTCACACGCAAGTGAGTATATGCATGTTCTTTACGGTCATGGGTAATGCAAAATTGTTTAAATATGTATGCTTAGTAAAGAAAGAAAAACTGGAAAAATATTTAGCATAAACTACTAGGAAAAAAAAATCAGAATTAAACTTCTCCTAAAAAAAAACAGAGCGAAGTGAAGCAAAGCAAAAAAAAAGAGTTAAACTGAAAAATAAATATTAATAAAAATAAAAATTTTATAAGACATGATTGATATTATGAAAATGAAGAACGAAAGCAAAAAAATTAAAAGTGATAAATCTTTTAATTTAAAAATTCAGCTTAGCACAACACATTAGCCTACTCTGCAACAGTCTGATACAATCATGATGAATTTATGCACAATTCAGTTCTGGGTTTTTCATTCCAGCCTGTAGCATGCTTACTTTTAAAGGCACATTTAGTTTCTTTCATGTTTTTTCCCCTTACATAATAGTACAACTCCTGAGTGGAGGTTGTGAGCTTTAACCTACAGGAGCATTTATATTATCCATGTGTGAAAACACCTACAACATACACCTGACTGAGATACCTGGTGTGACACCCCGTTTCCCTATGTCCTTTAGCATTCCTACCTGGTAACCTCATCACTTGTCCTGAAGGGAGAGGGGCATGGAAGCTGGTGATCAGCTCTCCTTGAGCAAGGTTTTTGACTGGCCCCCACATTGAAGCAAGTGCTGGAGATGGATTTATGCCAGCTGGAATTTCTTCTCTGCCATTCCGTTATCTCTTCATCACTGGTGACTACTTTCTACTTCACCTCTGACACAAACAAGCAAAAATATCATATAGCCTTTCCTTTTGTACTCACGCTGTAGGATTCAACCTGTCTGCAGTGACAACAGGCTTATGGGTAACTTCAGATCCTATTGATTCCATTTTCATTCATTTTGCAAATGACAGATAATATGTTGGTCACTTTTGTTCAATGAAGACCACGAATTTAGAGTCACGATTAACAATCACAGCATGCCTAAAATTTTATCAAGTGAAAAATTTTACTATGTTTTGCCATCTAGATGGGACACAAAAATTGTATTTAGCCATCTAAACATTAAGAAAGGTCCTTTTGGAATTAAATGCACAGAGCAGCATTGTATTATTATTATTACTGCTTTTATGTATATCTTACACCACTAACATTTTTGCATCTCTTACTCTCACTGAACATCTTCCAGATTCTGAGAAAAAAGTAATTTTTGTGTCCATGAAACCTGGCCACTTTATAGAAAGGCTACCCTAGCACATAATCTAAATTGTTCTCAGAATATCAAAATATGAAGAGTACCAATATTTTATCTGAATAAACGAATACACCTAGCTTTTCTATAATTAAGGTATTTATTATTACTTCATCATGCCATTCATTGTTATTTCCTTTCCTTTTTTTCTAGATCCAATGAAGCTCTTTTTTGCTCCTGCATACTGTGCAATATGAGAAATGTTAAATAATGTCTCTCCAATGTCTTCAAGTATGAAAATAAATGATATTTATAGGCAGGAAGTAAAGAAGCCTTTCTGATCATGGAGCAGATTTATTTATTTGGAAATTCAGGATGGCACTGAATGGGCACCGACTCAGTGAGGACAGCAACTGACCCTTGACTGGGGGATTTGCTCATTGTGACCTTGGCCCCAGGACAAGGGCAGGTGTAAGTCATGTTGGGGACAGTGCCAGGAGGGGTGCAGGATCAAACTATTTTATTTAATTATTAATGTGCAAATTATACTTTCGAAAGAACGAACATTTGCTTTGAATTCCCACTTGAAATGACAAGTTTTCCTATCAAATGATTGTTCTTATTTATCTTCTGTTATAACAAAAGATCTGAAGCAACAAAAATGAGATATTTTGGTCTGCAAAAGAATATGCATATTTTACATTTGCAAGAAATAACTTATTCTATCCAGTGGTCAAAATGGAAATTCAAAATAGCCATGAGCAGTTTTGAGTGATACACACCTTCAACCTTTCTTGGTTTCTTATCAAGGCTTCTATATTTTATAGCTTTCACATGCAATAATTTATCAATAATCTAAATAAAATAAGTTTTAACAATCTTCTTTCAAGGATATTCCAAAAATAGTCTACTGACCCAGCTCTCTGAAGGTTTGTAGAGAAGTTTGAGAACTACTCATTCTGAAGGTGTGTTTGCCCTTATTTCTATTTATTTCCCCTACATAGAAAGAACAGTACCAACTTTGAAATGCCAGAGTAATGGCCCACTTCAACCACTGACTATTGCATTAGTAATACACATATTTTACATGTTACTGCAATAATTATGATATCAGTATGGTATGAAACACTAAAAACCACACAAACATAATGTTAAAAATTCTGCAAAATAAAAAAAATTAGCCCTCCAAACCAAACGTTAGAAAAATCTAGAAGGAAACGTGTTTTAAAATTGGTATCTTTTGGAATATTTGATTAAGCAAAAGTTCTGGAATAAGACAGTTTGATTCATTAAAAAATATGCATATCTTATATGCGCAACAAATAACATTTTACTTTTATTTAATCCAAAAGCAAATTTCAAATTTATCTCAGTACCAAAAGCCAAGTGACAGCAGGGACATGCACGACTGGCTTTGGCAGCCCGAGCCAGCTGCAAGGCAGCAAAGCACTCGTGCTAAGCAGTGTATAGGCGCAGCAGGCTGCAAAGCTGCTTACCCAGCAGGAACATGGAGCCTCATCCCGGCAGATGTTGAGTAACCTCAGAGGTGCTGAGCCCTCTTTTCCCAGCTTGAGTTCAGCCCTGGGAGATGCCCAGCACCGTTGTGGGCTTGGCAGGCTCAGGAGAGAAACAGTCATATCTCATTTTCAGGGATGAGGCGTGCACCCTCCTGCCAGGTTCAGTGGCAGAGCAGAAGCTCACTCTATATTTTTCTTGCACGTTGAAAGGTGGTTCAGGTGTCCCAAGGATGCAAGATGGGACTTACAGTGCCTCTGGTACAGAATAGAGGGACCTACTGTGGAGCGAAGTGGGGAATCCTCTCTGATCTCTCCATTCCTCACATATTTGTGCTCGTGTCATCCAAAGTGAGACCAGAAGTGAGCTGTGCAGCACATTGTCTCTTTCCTCCACTACCTGTTGATTTGAGCAGCTCTCCAGTTTCTCTGGCACAGCACATGTGTACATCTCCCTCTCCACCATGAGCACAACCCATAGGAAGGGAAAGGTATGGCACGAGGAAGTTGTGCAGTTGGTGAAAGCAGAAAGTCGTCTTCTTCTGATTCAGAGGTTCTTGTGGTCTAATGGATGAAACACTGCTTTTTTCCCCAAATGAATATGCTACCTCTTTAACAACAACCCCATTCTGCTCTGAGTGCTGCATGTCTGTTAACAATGTGCATGGAACTGAGTTCTTTGCACCTGGAAGTAAACAAGTAGACTTATATTTTAGTTCAAACTAATCAGTTCTGAAAGTCCATATTCTTTACAGTAATATTCATTAAGCTCTTCTATTATAGTTGGTGCAAGGAGAAAATTGGTAATTGCATTCAAAGCAATGATAAGTTACCATCCTAATGCTTTCTTACGTTGTGAGTAATTTATAAATCGCTCGGTATCTTCTCAGCGAAGCTTGCCTTCTGTTTTTAAAACGTACCTTTTCGTATCCAACAAAGGGTTTCAGTGCAATAAGAATTAAGGTGTGTCTCATAGCTTTTACCTGCAAGCAATAATGATGTTGTCAAGCGTTTCAGGTGAGACCAGCCCAGGATTTTGGGGTGGGGAAAGACACTCTGTTATACAGCATCTTCAGTGCTTCCCTCAGAGGGAGGCAGAGACACCTTGAAGGGCTGAGTATAAGGACATCTACCGAGTGTCTTTTTAAATAGACTCCAGAGTTGGGGGGGGAGGGGAAAAAGGAACAGGCTTGTAACCATAACTCAGTTGGACTTGTATCCAAGAAGTCAGATGCCATGGATTGGCTGCCTCACCGAACGGCTGCTTTTCTGTTCCTTTTGTTGGTAAGTCAGATTTTAAAACAATATTTGTAAACTCTGTGATTATGCCAGTTGAGTGTTCCTCAGCAGACCATTAAATTTTACAGTGCAAACTACCTCCCCAAAAAATCTTGTGAAATTTAGCATAAAAACAAAGCTGTGTTTATTTTAAACTGCACTTCTGAAGATTCTATACAAATAATTTCATTTTTCATTAAATACTGACAAATGTTTCTTTTGATTTTGACTTTCTGCACTCTGTAGATGTTGAATATGTGACTTTCTATGTTTAATGCATGACTTTTCGGGTGACTTTTGTCTGTGGATACTAATTAAGGAGTCACTGTTATTAATAAGAGTCTTATCATTATAAAAATCCTAATACCTTGACTAGTTACAATTTGGTTCTATGTCTTTCTTTTTTGTATCAGTTGAGGGAATATGAAGTGCAAATCTCTTTTCCTAAACTGATTATTAAGAGCACTTCAGAGCTGACCAAATCATACAGCTATATTCAAGAGAAAAACATTAAATTTAGTGAAGACCTTAGCTGAGTGAAAATCAAGACTCGACCTATTATTTCACATTACAAAGAATTCCTGTCTTGTAGTGCATTAGTGTCTGAGCTGCCATGTGCTGGACAAGTGAATGCATGATGAAAGTGTTGCTCTTTGGATTTGTTTTTCTCACTGTAAAAGGAAAGTTGTGGCTCTGGTCAAGTGGCATAGTTGTACAATGTGTTCATCAAAGCACGGAAATTACGCAGAAAGGACTTAAAAGAATTATGGAGGCCCTTCTACTCTTGCAGTCTGATTTTTGCGTGGATTATTTTTACTTGTCTGTGCTGCTTTGCTGAAATTAGGTTGAGGCTTAAGCCCTGAAGATTGAAAAGAGTATGATTTCTTTTGTAGTTATGTCCTTCTGTGGTTTTCACATAATTTTACTTTTTACACGATGTATTAGTAAATGTAAATGTTAGTTAACTTCTTGTTAGTGACCTCTCTGGAAATGTTATAGTCAGGGAAAAAGTGTTTGTTGTTATAGAACATGAAATCTTAAAACTTTCTTTGAAAAGATAATTTATTAATTTTAGGTGACTGAAAACATAATTTATTAATTTTAGGTGACAGCTCTGCAGTCAGCAAAGTAGAACCAGCCAACACAGGGCAGCTACAAATCAAACAGTGACAAAACTTGGCAAAAGCAAGTTACAGTTCGGATGAGTTTCTGCATATTTAACGCAGCACAGAGAGATTGGCATGTAGGGCATCGTACTAACACTTCTGAATTTTCATGTGGCGTTAGTGACTCCTTGTTTTGCTCAGCTACCTGGTGATGTATACTCCTGATGTGCTGAAGTTCAAAAAATGTTGACTGTACTGTACCTAAACTGTCCATTCAAAAGAGATTATACTGCTTTATCTTCCCTCCGCAACTCTGGAGCCATTTTAATTCTTCTAGTATGTTATTGCTACAGTTGTGACTGATGCAGGACATGTGCTGGGTCAGGAAAAAGGAGCAATTGTGAAAATTGCCATTATGTTTTTATGTCTATCAAATATTTGAGCTTTTACTACCTGGTGGAAACAATTGTTATCTGTTCTTCCGCACAGCAGTGTTCATGTCTTCTTTTGGCGCTTTATAGACAGCTGATGGTCAAACACTGCATATTATGTATCCAATTTTAGTGTATTCTGAGAAACAGTATTGGCTTTTAGTTTCATTAAGCTTCCATGAAAACCACCTGTCTGAATGATGTGTCTGGTTAAAAATTGCTGTGGAATTATAAATACTTCAGTACTCTAACACACTTTCAAAAAAAAGAAAATTTACCAGCCCTGAAACTAATAATTTTCTATGTGGATTTCACCATTGGTGGGACTGATTCTGCAACCTTTGCTCACGTGGCTTCAAAGGCGTTATTCTCATGAGTAAGGGAGTTCTGTTTGTGACACTTGCACAGACACGTTTTATGGAAATAACCTGTTTGATCAGGTATGACTCTTCTCCTGCCAGCTATCATGTGACAGCTAATAATTGTAAATTCACCACATCTCTTATATGCACTTTTGTCTGGCTACATTTTCCCATGTGTTATCTACACTTCTCTGGGTTTTTTTCCCAATTAGGCTACGGTTACACCTCGCTCTCATAACTTGGTTGCACATAAAAATATTAAGGAGCCAAATCCTCTCTTTGCATATGCATATGAAACTTCTGCCAGGATGTAGCTAGCAGCCTGCAGGCTCTCCTGCCAAAGAATTTTATTGTAGAAATAGAAGTTAAAGCAATTCCACATCCAGGAATTATCACTTAAGGTTGGGTTCTTAAATCTGCAGTTTGCAGTTTAGCGTTCCTAAGTGAAAATGGACTGTAAGCAAACATGCATTTGCAGATAGAGTACTCTAAGCTATATTAGAATCCAAATTTATTGAGGAGAATTACCATAACTAATTTGAAAAACTTGAATTTGAATGATAATGATACACACACTGTATTGAAATTACTTTTCTGTTCATTTTTCCAATACTTAAGCTCAGTTACTGTATGGAAATTCATTATTTCTGTATAACTCGTCAGAATATAAACAAACTCAGTGGAAGCTTTTCCGAAGTGGTCACTTCTTTGAATAAAAATATTTTAAAATAAATAAAACTTTGGAATATCTTCTTCTAACTGACATGAGCATTGTCATGCTCCTGCTGAAATAGCGATGGGTTCTCCATCTGGGGTGCAACATCAAATCTTGAGGTCAGATGCTAACAGAGAAAGCAATAGAAACACCTGACTTCTGCAGAATTAGAATACAAAATTCCAGAAAAATTATCCTGAAAACTGCTTTAAGTTGGAAGAAACACATTTATTAGTGACATACAAAAATAAAAATTACAGACAAAACCACATTCATGTTTCAATTTTAAAGTGATCAAATGGCTTCTTTTTAAAATATGACGGTTCATCTTATGTTTTGGCTCTGCTTCTCATTATTTCATACGCACTGATTTTTTAAAGAGATACAGAATGAATAAAGGGAAGGGTTCGTTATTTCAACCCTTTACTAGTCAGAGCTTTGACTGAGTAAGAAAGACGTAAAAGTCCCAAAATGCTGACACAATCAGAGCTACTGTGACACCATAATGACTAATATAATATGTGTGAGTTCTCAGCACTCCTCCCATCCAGGCCAATAACAATACCGCTGTTAACTTCAAAGAAGGAGAAGCAGATCCAATATGAATAATGCCAGGAAGATGTTAAAGGCGTGTTCAGTCATTTAGATTTGAGTAGGTGGAGGAGGGAGGATTCCATAATTGCGTATAATATTGCTTGGCAGTCAATTAATGATTAGTTAATTCTTGTTTGTAAATTGCTTTGAAGGTGCAAAGAACCATATACATCCTATGGGCCTAATTCTGTTCCCAGTTACATCAGAATAAATCCAGAACAACTCCAGTGTGACTCTGAGGCGTCATTTTGGACAAAAGGTTCAGGCTCTGTATCATTATAATAACAGACAAGCTTCCAGACAGGCCACTTTGTGAATGACAGTCACTGTACAGATAATTCCTGCCCACACCTCTCCCAGCCCCAACCAGAAGCAGCTTGTGCAACAAGCCTCTAGCTTCTCGTCAGAGTTTCCATTTTGTCACAGTCTCTCAGACTAACAGGACAGCACATCTTGATACCGCTCTGATCAGATTGCCTACCCCAAGGACCTGAGGATGCATCCCACACATTTCTGTGGCTCCTCTCGCTTTAATTATTGTTAATAACTGAATCTACAGAAAGTACTTCATGTATCTATTCAGATACTAGATTAGAAGGGAAATTTGTTCGCTACCTAGAAGCATGCTGGAGTTAGCTGCTAGAAGACAGTACTTCTCTGCTGGAAATAGCACTGGAAAAAAGGGTTTGCATCGCAGAGATATTAGAAATAGACAGCTGGGGTGGGGGGAGCCTTCTAACTGCTGATGATAGTGGAGAACTGGAAACCATTAGTTGAGGAGGCAGAGAAACCTCCATCCCTGGATCAAGTGGGATATGTATCACTCCAGAATTGCTGAGGTTTAACTTGACAACTTTGTCTGGTGTCTGCCCACCTTCCTTCCTACAACAGAGTAGTAACTGAGAGAGACATACCAATTGCAAACATCAAGTTCATCAGATTAGCCTTTTCAAACATCATCGCATTCTGTGCTAAGGACTCTGGATTCAAAACCATCAAGACTTATTTCAAGTTCTTCCATAAGCAACAGGTAGCAGAATGGGTTTTTCCTTACTTAGCACAACTGTGGAAATTTAGTGCCTAAATCTACAATCCCCAGTATTACTGAGGAACAAATTCCTGACATTCCCGTTATTGGTGCTCAAGAACAACAGATGAAACTCCAGTGTAAAATGTATTTTCTTCACTGCTTGACAACAAAATTCCCTAAAGGCTGGAAGCAAGCATTTTATGAACATTAATGTCCTCAAAGAACAGAAATTTTACAGGCACAATTCTTATTTCAGAGATACTCAACACAGTTTTTCAGTCAGGCCTGCTGAGTATGAGAGTAAAGTGGCTGGATGTGAGATAGTTGCACTGTTGAATAGCGGAATGCACCACAGGATGCAGACAGCAGACAAGATTCATTAACGTTTCACTGGGAGGTGTATACCCATACTTTTGTGTCAAGACAATTGCTTGCATGCCAGAAGGGATTTCAGCCTAAGGGTGGAGAGGATTTCACTGTACTCGCCAAAGGAGGGTCTGCTCTGCCTGCAGGGTGAACTGATAGGAGATGTTGAATCAGTGTTCCTTCTGATGGACTTTATCACTCAGCTTCTCTGGTGAGGATGCAATCTGCCCTTTCCATTCTCCCGTGTTTCCCCAAGCTTCACAGGAGCTTATAAAAAGACAGGCCTGAGTTTCAACTGAGGTGAAAAAAATCCTCAGTTTAAACAGAGTCTGATATTGTCCCTTTCTGAGATGAGTAATGGCTGCACATGAATTTGAACCCCATTCTGCATCTGAAGATTCAAATAGCCATTAAGACATAAACTCAGATTCAAATATGTATTTATGCTTTTAGCAAAATATGTACATAACATAACAATTTTCCTACAGAGTACTTTTCTTAACCATTTATATCAATAGCATTCTCAAAGAAACGAGAACAAAAATTCTTACTCTATGAATAGTCTGATAAATTTCAAGGTACTATGCACACCAAATGGGGAAATCCACAATCTAAATTCCCTCATTCAGAATCATATTAGGGCAGCCATCATGTGCTGAGGTCTCAGGGAATGTTCTGGGCAAGATCAGATATTGGAGACATTTCTTTGTGAATGATAGATGGTGGACCTCTTACAGAATATAGGTAAAGGAGGAGAAGACGAAGGAAGGTGAAGCTGCTGTTCATTGATCAGTTACATGTAAGGGGTTGTTTTACCATGAAGTAAGTGGGAAAAAGTCTGTGCCCATCTTCCAGCCTTGACAGAACAGTGCAATACATTTGAAATGAGGAAAGTCCCACAAAGTAAAGCTACCATAGAGTAAAATATTGTCATAGATTTCATCCAAGTATAACCGACATGAAGCCCACCAGAAGAAACACATCAGAAAAAAAAAAAAAAAAAAAAAAAAANAAAGCTATTGAACAGTACCAGGAAATTATAAGGAAAGTGGAAAATTGATATCTATAGTTGTTAACCACATTCGGTGAGAAAAGAGAAACTCTGCAACACTTTTTGAGTTACCTGGATATTTTGTTTCTCCCAATGATGAATGAAGCAAGCATCCAGTCCTACAAATCCCATATTCTTCACCCTTTATCATCTGAAGAGAGTAGAAGTAGGTCCTAAACCCAAAAGAACTGCTCTGGAGAGGTACATTCACAAAGTGAACTTAATTACCACAACTTATTTAGGAACAAGGTTAATTAAACAGTGCTTTTTCTAAATTGTGCTAATCAAGAAATTGAGGATTCTCTATTATTTTAATTTTAAAGCAATTACATATTCCATCCAATCCTGCCACCTTTATTTGCTCAAGACTTTGATTGCATGGTTAGACTTCAGGTCAAAGCTCACTGCACTCCAGGGATATCTGCCTGATGACTGCAGCTGGCTTTCCATCCTATGTTGAATCTCTTGTACCTCATTGGGAACTTTAGAGAGAACATTATCATCCTTTTTGGTTAAACTACGTGCTAAAGTACTCCAGCTCTACTGTGGACTTCCCAAATAAGAAAAAATAAATAGTAAATAGTAAATCTTTTTAAATAAATAAATACTCCTTTTCTAGTTTCCTAGACAGACTTTTTAATGACAACTCTTGCAATCACTTCTCTCTTCAGCTGATGTGTTCCAAGCTGAAAATCGGTGTGAAAGCTGTATTTTGATGTGGGTATAACTTGAAATATGCTATGGCACCTCCGTGCAAACTCAAAGTTCTACCTTGAAAGACAAAATTAATTTTGAAAGTGTTAACTCTCAAGGAATTCAAGTGATGGATATAGAAAAAAATGAATTGCACAAAGTCATTTATGGAAATCTTGTGCCTACTACCTAGATAGGTTATTGCAATAGACTTGAGAAAAAGTACTGCTCCAGTCCTGCAAAACATGTCAGCTGGGGTTTGCTTACTGTGTTTTGACCTACATTTTTATATGCCTATCTTCTTATTGTTCTTGCAGGCACTCTTGGATTTCAGCACAGGATTTCATGTAGAGGTAATATATATTTCTTTAGAAACTTATTTTCTGGTCAAATGAAACATAACCAGTGCAAAAATGAAATGGAAAATACAGAAATAAGACATTTCTGAACTTGAAGATTGAAAACATATTTAAATATTAAATAGCTGTATGTAATAACGTGCTCAGCCTCTCAAGAGAAGTTCTTCTGAACCTAAACAAGTATCTCAAACACAGGAATAATTTAAAAGTAAACACTTACAGTCTTCAAGTTTGGGACTCCCAGATGCTAAAAAGTACATGATCTATAAAAATCCTTTTTTTTCTTGGTGTTAGAAATTCTAAATGTCTGTATTAATTTATAATGTATTGAAGTTTCTGGTCATATGATACTGGAACTGTCTCTCAAAGGTAAAAGAATGGGATGGAAATGGAACAGCGAAATGGAAAACCTTCAGAAGACAAAAACGTGAATGGATCAAATTTGCTGCAGCTTGTAGAGAGGGTGAAGATAATTCTAAGAGGAATCCAATTGCCAGAGTAAGTAGAAAGAAAAATAAAAGTGTTCACTGACAAGGAAGATTTTCTAAAGGCAGGACGATACAAACAGAGAGATTTGAAAGTATATCTGCTTAGAATAGTCAAAGCAAGCAATGTAAAATAAAAGAAAGATGATGCCGTATTTCCAGCTCTGCTGAGACTGTCTCATAAGGTGAACCCAGGCAGCTCCTGAAGAGTGACCAAAGGCTTCCCAGAACATTGCTACCAGTCTGCTTCTTATACAGCTCCAACCACAGTCTCTTCATGTGCAACATATGTGTACTAAATTGCAATATTTTTCTGTTCTCTCTCATTCTGAGAAACCCCTGAGCAGAAGCTCAAGGACAGCACATGACTTGTGGGCAAATGCCTTCCTGTCCTCTCATCATGACCATACCCTTACTGAGGTCCAGCCAGAGTGTGGTAGTCTTGGAATTTTCTCTTTCCACTTCCCTGCCGGAAGATTTCAGAGAAATAGAAAACCTGTCAAGCACTTAAGGGAAGCTAGATCTCTAGGCTCGCTGTTTTGTAGAAGAGCTTTCAATTGGTTCTGTCAACTGAACCTTGTGGTATGTGCTTGAGAGACAAACTGAAATTATATAGATGTTTCTACAGGAACTGATATTAGCAAAAAAAAAGGACTGCAGGTATCCTCTGTAAACTCGCACAAATTATAATTATCTGTTATTGTAGATCCGATCAGATTGTGAAGAAAACAATCCAATCACATACAGCATCTCTGGAGTTGGAATTGATCGTGCCCCCTATGGAATATTTGTTGTTAACCCAAGAACAGGAGAAATTAATATAACATCAATAGTGGATAGAGAAGTAACTCCAGTATTTGTTGTAAGTACTCCCCTTTTTCTTTTACCTTTATGATGGTGGATCCAGGGTGGGGCAGGGAGAGCAGAAGGAGACAAATTCATTTGTTTCAGATTGTTTGCCCTGCTTCACCTTTGGTTTTAAAATGAGTAAATCTCTTTATCTAGATACGTTGCTTTGCTAAACACTCAGTGACTGGTGTAGATCTGGAACCACCTCTTGAACTTCGAGTCAGAGTTCTGGATATAAATGATAACCCTCCTGTATTTGCACAAACTGTATTTACAGGATCTATTGAAGAAAGCAGTATGGACAGTAAGTAACTATGTTACGCCTATTATAGTATAGTTAGTGAAGCTCCCAGAATAGAGTTAATATAAACCTGGGGTGCTCATTCTACTTTTTTCTTAGGCAATGACATATATTTGCTAGGCCTACTGCAGAGGAAGGAGTGAGAGATGCTTCTCCAAGCACTAGTGGAGCTGGGGCTCAAGCTCATTGACTAACATTAAGCATTGATGCTCCCTTCCTCCTTTCCTCCCAGACATGAATGTGAATGTCCCAGTTTCTAACCATACCATCATGCAAATTATTTCAAATGTGAAAATTAAAAATAAATCATTAAAAAAAAATCAACATTACATTTACACTTATTTACTTTGAGGGTATATAAAATACATTTTTTTCCATATTTTATGTTTCAAATATTTGCATTTGTAGCCTGAGTATTGCAATTGCAGTAGAATATCACTAAATACACCCTTACTTAAAACACTAATATGGTTCTTTTTACCAAAAGCAGAGCAATCAACATTAGACATGCAAGTGGCACTGAGGCAATGTTGCCTAATGCTCATTTTCTACTTTCTAGAAATTCTCATTTAAAACTGTGGAGATTTCTTATATGAATATCTACAAGCACAGTACTTGCTGGTTTTACATAGTCCCTATGATGACTTAAAGAAGTTCAGTGAAAATCTGCATTACTCCATCTGACCTTAATTTTCAATGCATTTTGAAGTCATAAACATTTAGTCAGAACCAGTGCTACAAAATTAAACTTTTGTTTTTCTCTGCAAATGCCAATGAATAGACAGCATTCTATCATTTTATACACCAAGTCTGAGCATTGTCTTGATTAGTTGTTTGCAGAAAAAAAGAAAAAAGTTTTCTGATTTGCTTTTTAAATTATTATTTTTTATTTTTTAGATACACTGGTGATGAAAATAATTGCAACAGATGCAGATGAACCTAATCACTTGAATTCTAAAATTGCCTTCAAGATAGAGAGTCAAGAACCTTCAGGTCCACCCATGTTCATTATGAACAAATATACTGGAGAACTCCACCTTGCAAATTATCTTGATAGAGAGGTAACATTTCCCTTTCCAAAGTTAAATAACATGATGTTGTGGTGTATATGTATTGTGGGGGGTGGGGAGCAGGGAAAAAAAAGGGTTGTATGTTTTACAAAACTTAAGGGAGAAATGCTTTTCTTCTATATGTTACAATAAAAAATCTAAGGCAAATTCCTGCATTAGGAAATAGCAGGGAGACACAAGTATTTGTAACATGTAAGATGTACAGGTGGCCCCTCTAACATCCTCATTTCTCTTTCTCTGACAGCAACATAGCAGCTACACTCTTGTTGTGAAAGCTTCTGACCGGGATGGAGCTGCTGATGGAATATCATCCCTTTGTAGCTGTAACGTTAAAGTTATTGATGTCAATGACAACTTCCCAACTCTTGCTCAAAGCTCGGTATGTTTTGAATACCAAAAGCAACATCACTGCTTTGAAATCCTGTTCAAAAGCCCAGCTGATAACAGAGCCCTTACTGCCCCACACAGCACTTTCACATTTGAATGCCCTGATGAATTAAGAGGGATGTTTCCTTGAAAAAATTCCAATTGGTCACTTGCACATCGATTCTGATAACATACACCTAGATTATGTTTGTATTCAAAGAAGTCAGTCCTGACATTGACTTCTCTGTATTCAGAGAAATCCAGTCATTGAGGCATCCAGTCCTGTGTAATATAACCAGATGACATAGATTAACCTAATCTTCCTATAGTCTTTAATAGAAAACACAAATCCATTTGCTGTAAACTACCCCTGCAAACACTTGAGGTGAGACAGCTCTTCAGATTTGCAAGCAGAATCACAGTTTACCTTGAACACATGATTTTTATTAAATTTGCATGAGTTGTGGGCAAGACATCCTTCAAAAGAATCAGCTATGTTTTCCTCACATTACATATTTTAGTGTTTGCTAATAGGTATTTATCTGTCATTTCAGTTCTCCGCAAGCATTTCAGAAAATTCACTCAGTTCAGAACTGATACGAATACAAGCTCTGGATGCTGATGAAGAGTTTACAGACAACTGGTTAGCAGAGTTTTTCTTTATATCCGGTAATGAAGATAAGTCGTTTGAAATTATTACAGATCGAGCTACAAATCAAGGAATCCTTAGAGTAATTAAGGTATGGATAAATACCGTGATTCAACTGATGAAATAATAATCTTAGAATTGTTTTAATTCATTGTTACAAAACTACACAAGTAGTAAAAATGTTGGTCAACTACTTAAAATATAAAACATTTAAATAAAATTAAAGGAAGTTTTATTTATTATCTAGTTCTCTGTGGTTTCTCTTTTAGGAATTGAATTATGAACATCTCCAAACCCACTCACTGGTTATTGGTGTCAGGAACGTAGCTGCCTTCCACCACTCTGTTGCGCATGACTTCCAAGTGACTGGAACACCCCTTACCATAGAAGTAATGAATGTGAAGGAACCACCAAGATTTCATCCATCTTCAGTTGTGTTTTCTGTGCCAGAAAATACAAGAGTGAATTATGTTGTGGGAACATACACAGCTATTGATGAGGACACTGGAGCTATTGCATCTAACGTTGTGTAAGCTCTCCCTGCTTAACTCTCTGGGTGGAATAATTATTTTAATTGAGATTTCAGTGGGATAAGGAATAGGTATTTTAAAAGGTGCTCTTTTTAAAAAAAAAAAAAAAAAGTTAA
Source organism: Pampusana beccarii (assembly GCA_013399365.1). NCBI lineage: Eukaryota > Metazoa > Chordata > Aves > Columbiformes > Columbidae > Pampusana > Pampusana beccarii. Next base: position 338,503 of record VWYH01003417.1, read on the forward strand.
TAGATTAGTAATGGAATAATAGCAATAGAATAATATTTTCTTCAGCCCATTTTTAGGCTATGATTGCTTTTGTTTCCTGACCTACTGTCCTTAGCCTTGGGCACAAGACAAAGAAAATATCATTTTTTCTAACAAGCTGTAACTGAGATAAGTCAGAACAGATTTTTTTTTTTCTAGCCTAAGAATATTTTTTCTTGTAACGTTTGAAACATTTGCTGCAAATGGGGATTTTTTTCTCTCTTCTAAAAAGGCAAGTAGAAAACTCCAATAATGGTCGATGTTATACAATCAGAATAGAAGAGTTCACTATCAGCTCATTCTATAGTAAAAAAAAATTTAGGAGGGATTTATTTCTGCTGAAATTAATTACAATTAATAGGACCATAATTTGCTTTTTAATATATGTAGAAGTAAATGCATCCAATTTCCGAAGATTTGAAAAATTTTCATTAAGCAGAGAAATATGTAAGCAAATACAACTGCAGAAAGTTATCACAGAATCACAGAATCACAGAATCGACTGGGTTGGAAAAGACCTCAGAGATCATCAAGTCCAACCCTTGGTCCAACTCTAGTCTGTTTACTAGATCATGGCACTAAGTGCCATGTCCAGTCTCAGTTTAAAAACCTCCAGAGATGGTGAGTCCACCACCTCTCTGGGCAGGCCATTCCAATGCCTGACTACTCTCTCTGTAAAGAATTTCTTCCTAATATCCAGCCTAAATTTCCCCTGGCAGAGTTTAAGCCCATGCCCCCTTGTCCTATTGCTAACTGCCTGGGAGAAGAGACCAATCCCCACTTGGCTATAACTTCCCTTCAGGTAGTTATAGACAGTGATGAGGAAGAGCTGTGAAGATTTTACTTTCAGACCACAATACCACTTTCAAAATATAATGGATTTCTATGCAATTATTTTATTCCAAATTATTTTTCTGGTCTACATCTTATGAAGTGTACAGGAAATTTGCTTGAACAGGGTGAAATGCAATATGACCTAGTACTGTCTAAAGAAAAATATTCCAGAGTGACAAATATTGTTTGTAAAATGAATATGTAATGCATATGTTCATAACATAATGCTGAGTATTTTTACTTCATCAAATACAGATATAGTATGGGACGTGATCCAGGTGCCTGGTTCAGAATCCATCAAAACACTGGTGAAATCACACTGAACAGAGTTATTGACTGGGAGTCAATCTATGTAGTCAATGGGCAGTACAGAGCAGAGGTTCTCGCTATCACTAGAGGTAAGAAAATAGAGTAATTTTTCTGAAACAAAACTCTTTTTTCCAGATTTCTCTCAATGTCTTTTCCTAGATTTCCTACCTGAACTGCATTATTTACAGTGTCAAAATTCCCTCTTGACCACAAATATCTTCTTTTTACAGGGGTTCCTCAATATACTGCTACTGGCACCATTGTGCTTTCAATACAAGACTTCAATAAGAATTGCCCAACTATTAATACTGAACTGAGGAAAGTATGTATGCATTCCCCCTCAGTGATTATCTCAGCAAAGAATGCGGATAGTGGTCTATATGCTGCCCCTTTTACATTCAGCATACATGGTGAACCTCAGACTACATGGATTATCAGATCAATAAATGGTAAATTAACTTACATTTTATTACAGAATAAACCATAGTAATAAGGTCTTATCTAAGACAGCAGATTAGGATAACCTTTAGTAACAAACAAAACAGGTATTAGAATCAATTGTAATTTCAAATGTGATTTTATGCGCATATGAATCCAAGAAGTTCCTCTGGATTTGCATATATATATATGTATTTTAAAAATCATATTAAAACTAGAATCAGAATCATTGCATGTGTTTTACGTAGTTATCATCTTTTAAAGGAGACAAAACATACTGATAAAAATAGAACAGCAAATCTGTACTTTACTTGAGTGTAGCTATGATAAGCACCTCTATTGGTATAAACCTAACGAGGTAATTCAATGGGAGTAATTTGATACCTTTTTATTTTGATATTATAAAAAAAATTCTAAACACATGAGAAAATTCTCAAATTTATTTATTAGACTATAAGTTAAAAGTTGACAAAGCTTTACTTTTATGAGAGGCATATGAAAATGGCAAATAAATATTAAAGCTTTTGCAATCTGTTGTACAAATGTTGATCAACAGCCAGTTGAACAAGAGCCAGCAGTGTGCCCAGGTGGCCAAAAAGGCTACCAGCATCCTGGCTTGTATCAGGAATAGTGTGACCACCAGGGCTAGGGAAGTGATCATCCCACTGTACTCAGTACTGTTGAGGCCCCCACCTTGAATCCTGTGTTCAGATTTGAGCCCCTTGCTACAGGAAAGACATTGAGGTGCTGGAGACAGTGCAGAGAAGGGCAATGAAGCTGGTGACAGGTCTGGAGCACAAATCTGATGAGGAGCAGCTGAGGGAACCAGGGCTGTTCAGCCTGGAGAAAAGGAGGCTGAGGAGAGACCTTATTGCTGTCTACAAGTACCTGAACGGAGGTTGTAGCATGGAGGGTGTTGGTCTCTTCTGCCAGGTAACCCGTGATAAGATGAGAGAGAATGGCCTCAAGTTGTGCCAGGGGAGGTTTAGATTGGATATCGAGAAAAATTTCTTCACAGAAAGGGTTGTTAAGCATTGGAACAGGCTGCCCAGGGAAGTGGTTGAGTCACCATCACTGGAGGTGTTTAAAAGACATGTAGATGTGGTGCTCACAGACATGATTTAGTGCCAGAGTTAGGTTATGGTTGGACTCAGTGATCTCAAGGGTGTCTTCCAATCAAAATGATTCTATGATTCTAAGAAAAAGATTTTAGTCAGTGCCCAGTGAAGCCTTTCCTTCCAGTTTCCTCCAACAGAACATGACAAACTAATGGATTAATCAAATCTCATACATTACTAAAAGACAGCATTTGCATAATTTACTGTATGCATAGAAGACTATATTACGTGGTAAATAGCACAATTACAACTACTCTTGTGTCTCCTGTTTGTCCTAAACAGACGCAAATGTGTCACTTCAAGTGTTTTAAAACTATTGAAAAAACTTTTGAAAAACACAGGTAAATTCCTTGTGAGAGAAAAAAATCTTTGAAATTTGCAATGTTTGTATTAACTGTTGTGTGAGTAAAAATCAGGAAAAGCAGAAGTAGATATAAAAAAAAACATTTGCCCCTTTTATATTTCTCAGGTTAAAAAACTATGACTACACTGATCCAGTTTAGGTTTTCCAAAAGGAGAAACTAGCACAGATGAATATGATAAGTTTCAGCTTTGAATAAGTACGGTAGACGTATAAGTAACTGAAGATCTCAGAATGGGAACACTGAGTCTTCATTCTGTTCTATGAACGTTACTCACTAAAATTAAAGATCTGTACAGTATTTATAGTCAATAATTTAATCTGAATATCTTTCTCTTCCCCGCCCCTAGCTTCCTCTGCAGAACTAGTGAATCAGAACATGGATTTTTACTATTATAGGATCTATGTCACCGTAAGAGATAACCAAGGGCGACGCTGCCCTAAACCACATATAATTCCTGTGCAAGCTTGTCAGTGTGATAGTCGTAATTACTGCACCAGTGGGGCGACAAAAATAATTATCATTGGTGGGGGCGGCAGTGGTGGCGGTGGCGGTGGCAGCGCCGGTGGCGGTGGTGGTGGCAGTGCTGGTGGCGGTGGTGGTGGCAGCGCTGGTGGTGGTGGCAGTGCCGGTGGTGGTGGTGATAGTGGTGGAGGACACCAGGGAGGTGGAGGAGGAACAGGACAAGAAGGTGGTGGTGCTGGAGGAAAAGACTATGAGGACCACACAGACTCACAGATTTCCACTAATGGATACGGTGAAGGTGATGATTATACTGTAGCCACTGATGATACTTATTATGGAAGTGGAACGTACGGAAGAGATTTGGGATCTTCTACTACACTTAGCGCTTCTGCCATTGGCCTGATGTTTCTTGGTGGATTAATATTTGTTTGTAAGTACAAAATTAAGAAAACAGTTTTATTACTTTTCTAAAAAATGTATTTTTTTAACTCTTCTAAAATAAGGTGACTTTTCCAGTTGGTTGTTAACCTGTTGGCTCCCATGGGCCATTTGCCAGAGAAAAAATTGTCTTTTCAGTTAAAAGAATTTCTCTGTATTTTATATTCTACATATTTATATATTTCGTTCAGAAATAACTATTTCCTTCTTAAGACTTAGGGTTTTTTTCCTAAGGTCTTATCCAGCTCTCAGACCATCAGTCAGGGTAAAAATGTTTAGTAGAACATTTAGAAGGTTTTTTTGGTAAAAGCTACTCCTGTCACTTAAAATTTACATTTTGCAATTCCTACTTCCATGACATTAATAAAAAAAATCGACAAGTATCAGCTCCAAGGTGGGTATGAAAAGATGTAAAGAACAAGCTTACTCTGAAATCAAAGCCAGATTTCAGTAGTAGAAAAATAAATATAATAATCCTAAATTTTGAACATTTTTTCTATGGCTGCCAAACATTACATCTATTAAAAACAAGTAGCATTTGTGATAACACAATCACAACAGATAATTCATTCAATGTCCTAGTATTTTTGAAGAAATATGAGTTTCAAGGGTAAGAATTACTCAAGGTAGACTTCATAAAAGCAATTACTTTCAGACCACCACAATCAGGTGTGATCGTCTTTCTCTCATGGCCCAGGAATTGAACAATCAACATCTGAAATTTCCCAATGGAAAAATACTGACTGCAAAACCAGAGGAAACTGATTTTTCTCTGTATTCTTTCAAGAGTGGCATTTCATTTTGGTGTTAATCTTTGATTACTAGAAATCAAGAAACACAAAATTTTGAAGCTGCAAAAGCCTGGTTTGCTGGTAGTGGTTAATGTTACAGGACAGACTGTCTTTCCACCTTTGGAAAACTCCTCTCCTAATTGGTAGTCTGGAGTAAATATGTCCTTAGTCAAGTAGTGTGAGGTAGCACTTTGTACACTGTTTAGCTCTTTCTCCTTTTCATTTCACTTTGATGTTAAACTGAGCATTTTAGATGCTTAACTTCATCTGGTGTAGGCAACAGTCTCTCTCCACTCCCTCTGCAGTAATACCACTTTACTAACTTAAGAACCTAAGGACAGTCAGACTTATTATTGCAGTGCCTTCTAAAATGTGCAATGTTTTCGATGTTGGTCTTTAAAGCATTCAGTAGTTTCCAACACTGAGTTCTTGAAATAACACAGCATACTGAGAAACCTCACTCACTCTGTACAAGCATTTGTTAAAACTGGGTTTTGGGGTTTTCTTCTATTGTTTTTTTCAAATCAACCATTATGTATGTGTGATGTGAAAATTGCAACTGGAGCCTTAGCCAATGATCGTTGTAGCCAGATGGATATCTCTCCACTGATTCTCATATGTCTATTATTACTGATGTGTATTTCTTTTCAATTACAATATCTGAAGAGACAAATGTATACTTATATATAAAAAATGAATATCACTGAATGATTTACGTAGCAAGACTGGTTCTGTTTGTTTAATTTTCATATGCATTCAGCTGAGATAAATCACAGTCTGTTCCCAGGTGTACAGCCATAAATTTGGAGTAACAACCCTACTCCACCCCCGCTTTGCTCTCCTATAACTAAAGGTACAAATTATTCTGAATTTACAAATACATACATTTCCAAAAGCAGCTAATTATTCCAAAAGCCAGACTTGCAGGCTTTTGAAGCATTTTAAAAGACGTATTTACAAAAGTTGCTGAGCACCTGCCCTCTGGAAAAAGCAGCTATTCCTGAGAGTAAGAGATGTCCTAAATCCCTGTTTCCTGTTTGTTTCCTGTTAAGTGATTCCAATTTTGATGTCAATGAGTGACTGTTGTGGCTGTGGACCTGGTGCTGCAGCTGGAGTTGGAACTGGATTTGAACCTGTACCTGAATGCACAGAAGGGGCAATTCATCCATGGGGAATAGAAGGTGCACAGCCTGAAGACAGGGTGAGTATATCCCATGTTTCTAAAACCCAGAGTAACTCATATTTGCAGAAAAGACTGCATCTGATCAGAAGCATGAAAGTGATTGTAGCATTGTGTCATCTTCTAAAAGCAGCCTGGCATTGTCAACAATTCCCAGGCAGATATAAAAAGTAATTCTTAATTAACATTTGCAGATGGAGTTTGTGTGTTTTGAGTTGTGTTCAGTTAGCTTGGCCCAACACTTTGGTGTTACTGTTTTCTCAGCTGAAACACAATAACAAGCAAGCTTTTTCAATGCAAAGTAGGACAAAATAACAGAAAGCATCTTCACTGGTCACCTTTCACCTTGACAATGAAAAAAACTTGGATGGAATCTTTTTGTTGTTGTTAATTGGTTTTGTGTGTTTTTTGGTTGTTTTTCTGGAGGTGGTAATTAATAGCTATCTTTAACAGTTTAGACTGCTAATTCCTTAACCTGATTCACAAATTCTTGGTCTTCATATGGGAATTTCAAAGTCATAATTCAAGGAATCAAAATGTTGTTTTCTAGGATGTCTCACACATTCTTGCTCCAACAACAGCTGCGGGAGGTGATTTTTGTGAACCCTCTGGTAAGGAGATCCTAAAATTTTCTATGTGTGCTGTCAAAAAGCTATCTTTCAAAACTTCATATCTTCTGATTCAAGGAGCACTTTGGTGTCTCAGCTACAACCCGACCCTTCCAATCCTCCATCTACAGATAGTCAAACTGATGCTAGTAGGACTTCCAGTATGAAAAAAGGATCTGAGATTTAAGCCTTTGAGCAGATTCATTTCTGCAAACTACATTTATATTGAAATATCTGCCAAGGCCTTCAAATCTCAGGCATTTTTTTTTAACCGTTCCAGCTAGTGAATGGAGGGTCTTTTCAAGACGTCAGTTTTAATAGAAATCAATCTTCAAGACAGAAAAGGAAATTTTATTTCATAACTCAGTGGTGAAAGGCTCATTTCTTCCCAATTTCCAGGCTCTGCTTCCCACAAGGGACAATATGACCTGTCAAGTAGCCAGTTAATTACTGTGCATTTATGCACTAGCCTAGACAGAAAGCTGGTACATACCACAATAAATTTATGCTTTTGAGATAAGGTTTCCCCAGGAATTTGATTGTCATAGAGAGTAAGTCAAGCTCTGAAGGGCCACTTTCTCTTTTTCCCCATTCCTTACTCCACAACAGGAAGGAGGGATGCTGGCACAGATGCATTTTCACTAGCTTCTGACAAGCAGAAATGTCACTCTGCAAGACAACTTCCCTGTTGACTATTGATTATTCAAAAAGGTTCTCATTTTTAAGGTAAAATCAAAAGAGAACATTTTGGGGCATAAGCATGAAGTTAAGATTCTTTGTTCTCAGGGAAGTTCTGCTGCCATGACAGTGGAAAAGTTTAAAACTTATGCATGTGTTATACTTTATTTCCTTTGTTCAATAACATTATGGTGAAATCCCCTGGTTCAAATTCTATAAACTGAGACTGATGAGGTTGAATGGAAAAAAAAAAAAAAAAAGCCTATGTTTCTTTATGTAATAATAGTCAAGACTACTGTATACTATGGGTTTATTATATTATATGCTGATATTTAAGATCAGTCATTGCTTGCTATCATAGATGAAAAATCTGGAGAAGATAAAATCTCTAAGCATGACTTCATAATTTACTGTAAAGGTCATTTTCATTCTGCATTATGAACATTGGTAGTTATGATCAATTGCTGTTCTCCCAAATACCTGTTAACAATCTAAGAACTAGAAAATGTGAAAGGAGTTGCAAAGGTATTTCTTTTAGAAAAGAGTTTCAGGTAAAACAATTTTAACCCCGAAGAGATCATAAATATGTATTTATATATTTGTATAAATATCCATAAGCATTATCTGATTTTCTAATGCAAATGACATGACAGCATATATATACACCAGACAGAGGAATCTCTCCAGCCAATTACACAAGTATATCATTGATTTTCTAAAGTACATATGTACCTGCATCCTAGCCTCAGGAATAAAACCAAGGTCTTAGATGTCTGCTAAGATGTGCTTCATTTTTATTGCAGTTTCAATGTTTCTCACATGTGCATGGATCTATGTCTAGAATTAGTCTAAAATACCTTTAGAAACTCAGTAGTGTCACTGTACTCTTTTTAAAAACAAATGTCAAAATCAGTGTAAATTTTTGCAGACCTTTCGCAGGAAGGATAACTTTTCTTTTCCTGTTTTCAGACATATATACAAACACATATGGAGGAGGAGGAGTAGTAGCTTCTGGTGTTGAAGAAACTACAGGGGTTGGCTATGGCACTGGTACTGGTTATGGAACAGCTGGAGGAGTTTCTGGAACAGGGGAAGTAAAAGGATCAGTTGGAGGAACAATAAAAGAGTACCGAGAAGGAGGGGTGAACATGGCCTTCCTAGACAACTATTTCTCTGAGGTAATTACCTGATCCTCTTTGCATTAAGTCTGTAAGACTACTTTTAGATTCTCTGCCCTGAATTACATGGTGGAAATCCAAAATAACTCCACTCAAATTGAAACTTCCATGACGTAAGACTGGTGTAAGAGCAAAGCTGACCATACAAGTAGGAAAAATAATGACACTAGTAGTGCTGCTTTCGAGCAGCTGCGATAGTAGATTTGATTGCTCAATACCCTTTTTGTAAAACTGATGGGACAGAGTTATGGGTAACAAGCAATTAAATTACTTCAGCTTCATAAGTGACCACCGAATGTATATATTTGCCACTTTTTCCAGTGTATAAATGAAGAATAACTTAGTGAAATTGTTCACACATACTGTCTGTACAGCTTGTTTAATGAAGTGACCTTAACCCTTAAAGAACTATGAACACCAGTTAACTTGATCCCTTATTTTAATTGCCATTTTTGTTCCCTAAAAGACTTGTGAACCACAAGCAACACAAATATGCAGTTTTGTAATTGGCAACTTATTTAATAGCATTTACATACACAATAAAAAAATGCTATGAAGTTTACATGATTAATGGATTAATGGGATATATTTTAATTATTAGCATGAACTGTGAGGCATAAATACTATAATTGCATATGTCACCAAAATATCAATTAGTATATAAGGATTGCTGTATTTCAAAGTCTAAACAAGACTCCGTGGAGGACAGAGCAGCCCTGAAACCCTGAACATAGACTTCTCCCAGACTGCAACCTCCTGACAGCAGACCAAATTAGAGATGCTAAGTGTTTGCAGAAACAATAATAAAATATCAGTAGCATTTGAATAAAACCTATTTCAAGGTGACAAAAATGCTAATGATATAATGTGTCCAGCTGATGCCCTGTTCTTCAAGGTAGCAGGCCTTACTGTGCTTAGGGAACCCTTACTATGGTTTGAGTCCTCATAGTTAAAAACATGATGAAAAGTCACTCTGTTCTACTTATTTTTTCTGGTTTTGCACACTACAGAAAGCATTTGTGTATGCAGATGAAGATGAAGGTCGGCCAGCAAATGACTGCCTATTAATATATGATCATGAAGGAGTTGGTACTCCTGTTGGCTCTGTGGGTTGCTGCAGCTTTATTGGAGAAGACATAGACGAAACGTATTTGGAGACATTAGGACCAAAATTTAAGACCCTGGCAGAGATCTGTCTGGGCAAAGAGATTGAACCATTCCCTGATGTCAACCCACCCTGGCCATCTGTCAACATCAGCTTTCCCAACCCTGAAAGTGATCTGAACCTCCCACCACCTGGAACCACTATCATTGTCAATGGAAGTGCACCTATGCCTCCCCCAGCTGGCACTACAACGGTCATTACAGAAAACACCTACACATCTGGGTCAACCATACAGCCCCCGAGGCCAATGCCGGATCCTTTGCTCCACGGCAACATGACGATGACTGAGACCTACACCTCCGGCTCCCCCTCTCTTTGCGTCGACCCTCTGCGTGCATCCAACGTTGTTGTAACAGAAAGGGTTGTCGGTCCTGCGTCTGCCTCTGATTTGCGTGGCATGCTAGATATCCCTGACCTCACAGATGGGTCCAACGTTATCGTCACGGAAAGAGTAATCGCACCCAACTCCCGGCTCCCGACCTCTCTGAGCATTCCCGATTTGGTAGATGGATCAAATGTGGTGGTGACAGAAAGGGTGTTCAGGCCTGCCTCTGGCATACCAGGCAGCTTAATAAATATTCCCGCAGAGTTATCAAATGCCCACAATGTGGTGGTCACAGAAAGGGTAGTGTCAGGGTCTGGGGTGAGCAGCCTGGGGGCAACAAGCCTAGGAGGAGCAAACCTGGGGGGCCTGAGCAGCACGGGTCAGATGCTCGGCGTTGACTGTCACGTTGGCCAGGCAATGGGCACAGCATCCCCCGGCACTTCCCGGAGAAGAGTGACAAAGTACAGCACCGTGCAGTACTCCAGCCAATAAGGCCTCTGCGGGTGCCCCTTCCTGCCAAAATCGCCAATTTGCACCAATACTCATTAGCTGCCACCCACCAAGAATATCGTTATTAAATGTAACTAGGAAATAGCGCTAAAGTTTCTGGGATTCCTACTTGTGTGAGGATCTCTAAAGGGTGCCCCATTTCAAGGTCAAACACAGGACTTTGTCAGTGACGGGAAAGTTGAAGTTAGCTTTAAATTACTCTCCACCTAGCACTACGAGTGTACAAACACATACTAATGTTTTTGGAGGGAGATCTGATTACAAAACAGAGCACTGAGATGGGATCCTTGTGTGCATACAGTATCAGCATGAATTAATGTATCATAAAACAAGTATTAAAATACTGAGTGATCTCCCCCAATAAGTAGATTTGGGTTAATAGACCCTCACTAAAAGACAGGAAAAGAATGTAATTAATAATTAGTCAACTCAAGACTAAATAAGCACTTTCAAATGCATCACTTTACTTTGTATGTTAGTCAAGAAGCTCTACAAAATGGCACTTTCAATCATTTCTCCCATCACCAGCAATAGTTATAAATAATAATCATATAAACACAATACACTTTCATCGCTTTCTGAAGCTCTCAGTAAAAAAAAATCACTTTTCCATGGCCTACCGTGTTGCTACTCTCATGGCAAGGAGCATGACCAGCAATGCACTGCAGCCAGTGCTGCCACTTTGACACTGTCACCTGGGAAGATGTTGGTTTCATTTTTTCTCCATTACCATTACAGTTTTACTTAAATCTAAAAGGACTTCAGTGACAACCAGGAGCTCTTAGTCAGATTTTTGTGCCAAACTATGACTACTATTTAAGTCTTCAACGTCAGTTTATACTAAGAGGGCTATAATATACCATGCCAGTTCTCTTTTCTAATACCGACAAGAAAATAAAGTCTTAGAAGCTTTGTGATGTGGCGAGGCAATAAGTAGTATTGTTTCACTGACACTGGTAGCTGAAGTTCTTCATGAAAAGCAGAAAAATACTTGGAAGCAATATAAATTTGCTAATAACCAATATGGAGGATTGTTATTTCATATGTCAGTGTATTTTACATTGATACTTTTAAAGTTTATTTGAATGTGTTAATTGAAAAAGTCTTTATGATTCTATAATTGTAATTAAATCTGGCTTTTATTTTCCCACAAAAACAGCTCTACTGGACTCTGTTATTCTAATAATACCTTAAGGTGGCTTAGAATATGACCTGAAGGAGCAAAATACTGAGATATAGTACCTATCTCACTTTAATTTTGTATCATATGTATAGTAACCATAGTGTCTGCAACATCCGTTTAGATACAACAGTTATAGAGAGGGACTAGCTATCTTTGCTAGACCACCAAATCAGTAGTTTTCCCTCAAATATTTCTTCTTCAGCTTTGATGGATAGGTTAGTCAAAAGTTTAAGAGTTGTCTGTGAACCTCCCACTCTATAAAATGGAGGAGAAACTTTCAGTTGTGTAACCAGATTAACTCATCTCAGAAGAACTGGATGGCAAGTTTCTGAGTCTGATATCAGGAAAAGCCTTTTTAAAAGGTGCTTTCAGAAATGCAACTAGATCTACTATCAAAGACAACCTGCAGTGGCATACGAGTCAATGCAACGTTTAAGAACACTGGTAATCCCCATGAATCATGACCAAAACCAAGGCTACCTCAAGAAAGGGTCCCTTTTATGGCTTCAAGTTTTATTCTGAAGCAACTGAGCAGGCTAGATGCTCTGCCCATAATATCTGAAGTATTGCATTTTTTACTTCATCCTGTAGCCTTGATTATCTCAAGTATCACTAAAATTGCATTGACTTCACTGGGATTAGTCTCTCCTGTAAGTTATGTACCAGCTGTAAGTATGGTTTATGGACCCATTTTTTAAAGAAGGAAAATATGTACTAATATTTAAAGCTGTATCCTTTAGTATCTGGAGAATGTTTGCTGAAATTCACTAAAATGCTGACAAGTTCCCTTTCATTTTGCTAACCTATTTACATAAAAAAGCAAATATTTGAGCTATGTATGACTCTCTGGATATTTAGAAAGCCTATAGCCAAAGCCCATTAGAGATATTTTTAAATGTAAAAAAATGAAGTCTTGTGTAAATACTTCCATAATCATCTTATTCTCATCAGAAATATTTTTTCTAATTGTGCTTCAAAGTAATATTTAGTCTTCAGAAGCACATGCTGAATTCCTGAACAGGAATGCTGTGTGAAGTATAAGTGTCTGAACTATGGTGTCCTGCATGTCTAGAAATAGAAAGGGGAATAATTAATAGAGAAAAAGTGTATTTTGGTTATGTAGTGGTTGCCTACTTCTAGTACTATCTTTTACCAGCTTTTTAAAGATAAATAGCTTATTATTTAATACAATTTATTGAAAGATATCTGTAATATATGTGTCTCACATGAAACAGGCCCTCAGCACATTTCCAGTGTATTTCTGAATATTAATTTCTATCGCTGTGCAATTTTTACGAACGTTCTTAGAATTGTTTTCTTATTGAGATGTGGACAATTTTAGGCTACTACAAATTGTGGAAGAAAAATGTATCTGAAGATGCAAACAAATACCTGGTTCATTAAAAATTCTGTGCAAATTCTTTTTCTAGCTTTATTTTTTTTTTTAAATAGCATATTGTTTAATCCTGACTAACAGACATTAGTTGGTGGGGTTTTTTTACTTCAGTTGTAATTTAGAAGTCCACTTACTGTCTAACTTTAATCCTGTTGTTTAATAATGAAGAGTTAATTGTTTTCAGGAAGGAAAGACAACTTTGAGTAATGATATTAATCATGCTCTAAATTATCCAAGCAAAAAACTCTCATTAAAGTGTCAGCAGTGTGTCACACTGAGACTAGGGCTTTGTTTTTTATTTGGGTTTTTTAGAGCAGGATCCTACAATTTTACATAGGCTCATTGAGATCTTGGCAGAATGAAAAGTATACTGCCATGGAAGAAAACAGAGCCACAAGCTGAAGGTCTCATTAGTTTTCTATCTTGGAAACACTGTCTGAATTTGAGATGCAGGTTTCTATTATCTTTACTCAGTCCTGATTTTGTGGTGATAAATAAGACATTTAAACTGTTGTGAGCAGTATCTAGTACTTGTAATATGAGAAGATCACACAATTTGAGAAAAAAAATCTACTGTTTTGCTGCAATTAACGTAGCTGCATAATGCAAATGCTCCTCACAACTGAGTAACCAAATGCATAATTTTCATTTTATTTAAAATAGAATTAATATTACAGTGATATTGTGTTTTCATAAATAAAAATATTAGAAATTTGTTTGTAATAATTTCTGAATGGCACTGAAAAATACAATAAATGATCATTTGGAACATCATGTTTTAAATAGAGTGGCTCAGGAAATATTTTTTTTCCATTTATTAGTGGGAAATGTAGTTTCCTTAAAACTGCTGGTTTGTGCTGGAAAATTATAGTTTTAATTTTCTTAAAAAAAAAGTTGTTGATTTAGGAAGTCAGGCCATCCCAGGGTTAAACCATTACACGTGTCAAATTGACTGAGACACTTTGGTTTACATTGTCAAGCAGAAACTTGTGTCAGGTCTCACAAGAACTGCAGTACAATTTCCTTAAGCCATCATTCTCTGCGTTGTTCTCTCTCTTTAGACGGCCTTTCCTGTGACACCCTTCTGTCCTGGAAGTCTGAATCAGTGCTTCAGAGAAGCTATACATTAACACTGGAGTACAAGCCAGAAAGAAGAAAGAGAGCAAAAGACACTTGAATTATGGTATTTGGGCAGCACAGGCGTTGCAGGTACATTTAGCGCATACAGGTCAAGATGAGTTGAACCAAGCAAGACCACTTTGGTTCTAAGAGTAAAAACTGAACATTTTGACTTTTCTGAATCAAATTTCTTTCCAGTGTTCCAGGCCAGGCCATTCTTGTTAATGATAAGATTTTTTTTTTTTTTCAAAAAGGCTTATCTGAACTCAGTAGAACATTTTTTTTACTAAGAGAATCATGTAGTCTAATGTACCATTTTATTTTGCCTTAACATTTTGACATCTTTTTTCTCAGTATGTCATGCAGAATGATTTTGAGCACTTACACATGCTTCATATAATGATTTAAGTATCTTTTCAGGAAGTTAAGATAAAAAAAACATTGTCCATGTTCCATTTTATAGCAAGGACATTGCTATCAGTCTGCTGACACTGCTAATTCTAGGGCAACAAAGATAATTTATAATTTATCTTATGTGTATTTAGAACCTGCTTAAGTGGAAATAAAGCAAAATTCTGTCAAATAAAATCACCTGTTAAGCTCAGGCAACTTTAGTTGAAATCTATGAGAGTGCATGTACAAGTCAAGAATGCATCAATAGGCAAAGTTATTTCATATTCCAAATGCACTGAAATTTTTCAAAAGAATAATTATGACAAAATTACAGTTGGTGGCAGTTCTGGATGCACTTTTGTATAATGATAAATCTCTCTTATTGTTCTGACAGTAGTTGAGTAGCATCTTGTAATTCAGAATACAGCACAATAATATATGAAATAGAACAGTCATGAAAAGACATTTAGGAAACAAAAGCATTTAACTGACATCTACCAAATACTCTGAACTTCGATATTCATCATACACTTTTGGGTCTACCTGCAAATTTAGTTAGCTACCTGTTTAGTCATTTTATTTTTCCTGTTTTTTAGGAAAGTTTTTAAAAATAAAACAAAAAATATATATTACTTACAGACTTTTTCCAACTCATTCATTAAAGATTTGATTCAAGGCTGTCAAAAATCTAGGTAAAATAAATAGTAATTTAGTACCTGCAGGCTTTGATCTTACAGTGATTCAGTACCAAAGATCTGAGTGAGGGTCTGTCTATGTGCAAGCCAATGCAGTCTCATATTGTAAGGGAGGTGAATTATCTTGTGACATCAGACTGGGACTCAAGAGACAAAGAGGACTTTGTACTAAAACAAAGGTTTTAGATTTTAGAAAAGCAAACTTCAGCTCACTCAGAGCTCAACTGGGAGCGATTCCGTGGGAAGCTTACATGGAGAATAAAGGAACTAGCAAGTGCTGGGAGGTTTCAAGAACGCTCTCCTGGAAACACAAAAACAGTTCATCCCCTTTGAAGCTAAGGGAAGCAGGCAGAGTAAGAGACTCCCTTGGATTAACTGTGAGCTTCTAAGTCTGCTTAAAACCAAAAGAGAAGCACACCGGAGATGGAAAAGCAGATGAATACCCACTGAGAACTACAACAGCATTGCCAGTGCAGGCAAAGGTGAAGTTACAAAAGCAAAAGCTCACCTCAAGCTGAAATTGCCCAAGATGTCAAAAACTACAAGAAAGGGTTCTTCAGGTGTGTGAACAACAAGAAGAAACAGAAGGAAAACACTGGCCAACTGTTAAACAGCAGGATTAAATTAGTTACTAACACTGAAAAGGCAGAGGTTCTCAACACTCTTTTCACTTCTGTCTTTACCAGCACTGTTGGGCCCCAGGATTTGGGAACAAAAATCCACATTGATGCAAACAGAACGATCATCAGTGAAGGAAGAGTTGGTAGGTGTAGTACCATAGGACCTCGACACCTACACATTGATGGGCCTTGACAATACCCACCCAAGGGTGTTAGGAGAGCTGGCTGACATTCCTGTGAGGCCACTCTCCATAATCTTTGAGAAGTCATGGAGACTGGGGAATGTCCCAGAGGGCTGGAAGAAATCTAATGTCACCCCATTTACAAAAAGGGCTTAAAGGAGGATCCAGGAAATTATAGGTCCATCAGTCTTACTTCAGTCCCCGGGAAAGTTATGGAACAAATTCTGCTGGGATCTATGACAAGTCAGATGAAGCACGTGATTGGGAAAAGCCAGCACGGACTCACCAGGGGCAAATCGTGCTTGACAAACCTGCTACAACAAAGTAACCTGCTTGGTTGATGTGGGGTGAGTTGCGGCCATGGTTTACCTGGATTTCTCCAAGGCTTTCAATATGGTTTCCCACAGCCTCCTCCGTCTGACAGGCCGTACCCAGAGGGTGGTGGTAAGTGGCTCCTTTTCAAACTGGCAACCTGTCATGAGCGGAGTCCGTCAGGGATCAATATTGGGCCCAATGTTGTTTAGTATCTTCATAACTGATTTGGCCAATGGGATCAAGTGTACCCTGATGAAGTTTGTCGATGACACCATTCTGACTGGGGAAGTGGACACTTCAGAAGAGACAGCAGGAAGACATGGATAGGCTTGAAGAGTGGGCTTACAAAAACTTTTAAAAGTTCAACAAGGACAAGTGTAAGGTCTTGCAGTTGGGAAAACATAATCCAGGAGTTCAGTGCAGGCTGGGATCTACATGTCTCAGGAGCAGCTCTGTGAAAAGGGACCTGGGGGTCCTGGTGGACAACAAGCTCAGCGTGAGTGTCCAGTGTCCTGCCGTAGCAAAGAAAGCCAGTTGGATGCTGGGCTACATCAACAAGGGCGCCACCAGCAGAGACAATGAAGTCATTATCCCACTTGGTCCTTGGCAGGTCACACCTGGAATACTGTGTTAAGTTTTGATCCCCACTATACAAAAAAGATGTGGACAGACTGGAGAGGGTCCAGAGAAAGGCCACAGAGGTGATCAAAAGACTGGGAAGCTGCCATAGGGGGAAAGACTGAGAGAACTGGGTTTGTCCAGCCTTGGGAAAAGAAGGCTTAGGGGAGACCTTATAACCATGTTCCAGTATTTAAAGGGTGACTACAAAGAAGATGGAGACTCCCTTTTTACAAGGAGTCACATGGAAAAGACAAAGGGAAATGGGTACAAGTTACTCCTGGGGAGATTCCAACTGTACACAAGGAAAATTTTTCACAATGAGAACCATCAGTCATGGAATAATCTCCCCAGGGAAGTGGTGGATTCCCCAACATTGGACACTTTTAAGATTTGGGTAGATACGGTGCTGGGCCATGTTATCTAGACTGTGCTTTTGCCAAGAAAGGTTGAAGATGATTCTTGAAGTCCCTTCCAACCTGGTATTCTGTGATTCCATGATTCTTTATAGGACCTCGGTAAGTTGTTTAATTTTCTGAATTTTCATTAAATTGTCTTTGAAAGAGGAATGGCAACTTAACCACTTCTTCTTAGGAGTATGATAAATTAATTAGTATTTGTAAGAAGCTGAGGTGTTAAGGTGTTTTGGTAATACATTTAAATACGTCACCAGCAATGTGCCTGTAGCACGCATACAGAGGACACTTCAGAGAGTCTCTTTTGCTGTATTCATTAAAATGAACACCATTTGACTGTAAAATCCACTCTGGATCAATTGTTTGTATACAAATGGCAAAATATCAGCTATTGGGCATGCCAAAATTACTAATAATATCAGAAAATTAATGCTTTTGTTGTGTTGTTTCCGGGTACATAAGTCTGACTTTTATTTCCTTGATTTCCTTAGTTAACATATTACTGAATCAAAATTACCATGGTAGGCTGTAGGTGCGGCATCAACAGATTTAGAAAGGGCCTAGAGAAATTTGTGTGTAACAGGTCTAGAAATACTAACTAAATAGACTTGTCTGCGTGAGTACTAGGGGATGGCCTACAAACAAGGGTCTGGATTGCACATGCTTTCTAAATGATATCTGAAATTGCCACTGTCAGAGACAGAATGAAAAGAAATGCACTCATCTTTCTTGTCTTATCAGCTACGCTCCAATGTCATGCAGGGGATGCTCTCAATTTTGTAGCACCTAAGTTCAGAGTCTAATCTGAAAATTCAGCAAGAGCATTGCTACTGATTGTAAATAGCTTTTTTTATCATCTCTGAAAAGTTGCCTGGTGTCAGTTTTAGGAGATTGCCTGAGATTTGCGCTTTTTATAAAGGAATGATATAACAAAACCATCTGAAATAAGCAAGTCTTAAGGGAAAGTTGCCAGTCTTAATACTGATGTTACTCAATATGGTTTGCATTTTCTCATATTCATAGCTGTGTAATCATGAAGAAAAAAAATGAATACAGCCCTTGAACCATTTGGCATTTTTCTGCCTTTTGCCATCAAAATCAGAATGTATTTTGATTCAGCAGAATATCAGTGATCCTACACCCACCCCACATAGAAATGTACAAGTCCATGGCCCACAGAAATCTCACCAGAACCAGCTCTTATTCTGTTCTTTAATCATTTGTGATTCACAGAGTAATTCTGTAATTGTTTTTATCAACATAATTTTATACTTAAAAAATAAAATACTATTATGGTAAGCATATGAAAACTGCTTTGGCATTATCCTTAATATTTCATTTGTCTAAGAAAAGTCTGTGTACAATGGCTGTATTTCTAATAGTTTCATAAGCCCACTGAGGAATAAAAATGATAGGTCCAATATGTGACAGACTTGCAGCACTTTATAGTACTTCATATGTGTGTATTTCAGCGTAATATATCACAAGCTTTGCCACACCACACACCATACATGTCACAGACAAAATCATTAGCAAAAGTTTAATCTCAAAATTTCCAGTGCCTTTATTATACACATGATGAATTAAGGGCTTGCAGAACAAATTTAGCATCCATAATGAAATATCTGAATACAACATGCCCTGATTTCCCTCACACCATGATACCAAAAATGTTAACCACGTAGAGAGCAGATCTCTTTCCCTTCAAAAGCAAACTGTTGCTAATTTTTTAACTTTATATTCAATTGAGCTCTCCATTGAAATAAGCTGTGACTAGATTGACTCACTTGATATTTTAAGCTCCTGAAACTATAGCTTACGTTACTTCCTCATTTAAACTTAAAACAATTTCCTTGATTAAATTTAGCTAAGATTAAAGTATTTTCATCTGTGACAGACCTTGGCACTAATATCTGATGACAGGCAGGCGTTTTCTTCACAGCATTACTTCTGTCCTCTTTTGTCATCAGTAAGTATTTCATCAGTAAGGAAGACCAAGGCATGGCTGGAACCAAACTTGGCAAGGGATGCAAAGGACTTTACAGGTACGTCAGCTAGAAAAGGAAGGTCAAAGAAAGCACAATCCTCCCATGATGAACATGACTGGCAAACTGGTAACAACGGACAAATAGAAGACTGAGGTTACTCAACAACTTTTTTGCATCAGTCTTTAGGGGCAAGCTCTCTTTCCACACCTCTCGAGTGAGTGGACAAGACAGGGACTGAGGCTACAAAGTCCCTCCCACTGTAAGAGAAGATCAGGTTTGTGACAACCTGAGGAACCTGAACATACATAAATCGATGTGGCCTGATGAGATCCCAGAGTCCTGAGGGAACTGGCTGACATGGTTGCCAAGCCACTCTACATGATATTTGAGAAGTCATGTCAGTCAGGTGAAGTCCTGGGTGATGGGAAGAAGGGAAACATCACAACCATTTTTAAAGAGGGTAGAAAGTAGGATCCCAGTAACTACTGACCTGCCAGTCTCACCTCTGTGCCTGGGAAGATCATGGAAGCTATGCTAGTGCACACAGAGGACAGGCCAGCCAGCATGGCTTCACCAAGGGCAAGTTTTGCCTGACCAATCCGGTGGCCTTCTATGACAGAGTGACTACATCAGTGGACAAGGGAAGAGCTACAGATGTCATCTATTTGGACATGCATAAGGCCTTTGACATAGTCCCTCACAACATCCTCCTGTCTAAATTGGAGAGGTATGGATTTGATTGACGAGGAATTGGTTAGATGGTCACATCCAGAGGGTAGTGGTCAATGGCTCAATATCCAGATGGAGATCGGTGACAAGTGGTGTCCCTCAGGGGTCCATATTAAGACCAGTACTGTTTGATATCTTCATCAATGACATAGACAGTGGGATTAAGTGCACCCTCAGCAAGTTTGCAAATGACACCAAGCTGAGTGGTGCAGCCGACATGCCTGAGGGATTGGATGCTACCCAGAGGGACCTGGACAAGCCCAAGAAGTGAGCCTATGTGAACCTCATGACATTCAACAAGGCCAAGTCCAAGTTCTGCACGTGGGTCACGACAACCCCCAATATCAGTACAGAATGGGGGATGAAGGGATTGAGAGCAGCCCTTCTGAGAAGGACTTGGGACTACTGGTGGATTAAAAGCTGGACATGAGCCAGTAATGTCCAGTCCAGTCCAGTAATTTTGGTGCAGCCCAGAAAGCCAACCATAGCCTGGGCTGCACCAAAATTAGCATGGCCAGCAGGTCGAGGGAAGTGATTCTGCCTCTCTGCTCTGCTCTGGTGAGAACCCACCTGGAGTTCTGCATCCAGCTCTTGAGCCTTCAGTACAGGAAAGACATGGACCTGTTGAAGAGGATACACAAGAGAGCCACCAAGATGATGAGAGGGCTGGAACACCTCTCCTATGAAGACAGGCTGAGACAGTTGGGGTTGTTTATCCTGGAGAAGAGAAGGCTCCAGGGAGACTTTATTGCAGCCTTTTAGTATTTAAAGCAGAATATAAGAAAGATGGGAACTTTTCAGTAGGGCTTGTTCTAGTAGGACAAGGGGTAGTGGTTTTAAACTAAAAGAGGGGAGATTTACATCAGATATAAGGAAGAATTTTTTTTAAATGAGGGTGGTAAAACACTGGCACAGGTTGCCCAGAAGCAGTAGATGTGCCATCCCTAGAGACATTCAAGGCCAGGCTGGATGGGGCCCTGAGCAACCTGATCTAGTTCAGGATGTCCCTGCTCATTGCAGAGGGGTTGGACTAGATGACCTTCGAAGGTCCTTACAACCCAAACTATTCTATAATTCTATAGTTTCAAAGAGGATCAGCCATATGAAGCCCCTACAGTGCAAACATAAAGAAGACTGAATCTAGGATTCACAGTAAAGCCCACAATATTGAAGAGAACAAGGGCTGAAGTGCAAAGTTCATGTAAAATTAGGCAACATGGCAAATTCTTGGCAATATATTTTCTTCTTTTGATTTGTAGGTGAAAAGAGAAAGAGAAGGTGAAGAGCACCCAGACCTTTTCCTTGGGGTTAGGAAGAGGGGATTTTTGAGGGGATGAGAAGGAAAAAGAGAGGGAACAAGAAAACCAAGAGTCTAATTCTGGGAAGTGCTTTAGACATCAGCACCATCCCTTCAAGTCGTTATAAGAAAAATCAAGAGCACACGAAGTCACAGAGTCAGACTCTACATCCCCTGTCACAAACGTACAGCACTTGACTACACCAGCAACGCCTCTCAGATCACTAGGAGATGTTAAATAGAAAAGCCTAGTGGTTTGAATTACTGGACGTCACAGTCCCATCTAACCTGTCTGTTTTATTCAGTCAAATTGCCTTCTGTTAATGAAAATGTGAACAGAAGGGACTCAACACAGGATCAACTCTATTTCTATCTTTCTTGACAAATGGCTATCCTAACCCTAAGATATTCCAGTAATCAGGATTCAACAGCCTCTCAGCTGATAGAAGTCCTTTAATTACTACTGGAAAGTTCAACTGATAACTTCTTTAAACCTTGTTTTCTACAGTTTCTCATCCTCTGTAAAGACAGAAAACACGTAAGCACTTCTTAATATAACTTTTAAATATCATGGAAACATAGAATGGTTTGGGCTGGAAAGCCCCTTCGAAGATTATCTAGTTCAAATCCCTGATTCATCCTGACTTGCTAAAGTTTCTTGGACTCTGTGAGGACATGGGAATCGAGATTTCCTTTTATCTTCAGATCAACTGGTTTATCTTTATTAGCATGAATGATGTGACTCCTCATGAGTGCCCATCTCACTTTACAAATCAAACACTTAGAAAACTTAATAATATCTATACAGACTGTGTCCTGATGGGGTTTTTTGCCTTTCCAGTTAACTTGGAATTATTTCTATACCTGTGTTATTATATATTTATTATTATTATTAACTGCTTACAATATTTTCTTGGACCTACATGCATTCTCATTTATCCTGCACAAAACTTTCAGACAACACTAGTAAAATTTTAGCTTAAACACAACTAATGGCACTGGACTGGGAACTGGCTGAAGGAGAGAAGCCAGAGAGTCGTAGTCAATGGGGTGGAGTCCAGTTGGAGGCCAGTAACTAGTGGAGTGCCTCAAGGGTCGGTACTGGGGCCAATATTATTCAATATGTTAATTAACGATTTAGATGAGGGAATTGAGTGTACTATCAGCAAGTTTGCTGATGACACGAAACTGGGAGGAGTGGCTGACACGCCAGAGGGCTGTGCTGCCATCCAGAGAGACCTGGACAGGCTGGAGAGTTGGGCA
>VWYH01003417.1:361504-419797 GCA_013399365.1 Pampusana beccarii
CAGAGCACTGGAACAGGCTGCCCAGGGAGGTTGTGGAGTCTCCTTCTCTGGAGACATTCAAAAGTCACCTGGACGCCTTCCTGTGAAACCTCATCTGGGTGTTCCTGCTCCGGCAGGGGGGTTGGACTGGATGATCTTTTGAGGTCCCTTCCAATGCCTAGCATACTGCGATACTGTGTATTCACTGGAGTGGTCAGGCGGTTGGACTAGATGATCATTGTCTGTCCCAGCTGAATTTTTCTGGTCTAGTCTAGTCTAGTCTAGTCTGTTCAACCAGCTGCATGGCAGAATCTGAGCAATCACTTGCATTTACCTAAATTCTGTCAAGTAAGTTTTCCCATAAGGAGTCACACTACCCTGGAAAAACAGTCTACAGGCAACTTCAGAGCAGCCTCAGTTGCTATGCAGAGGGAAAACAACAAGAGAGTTGCTCTGCCACTCCTTGTTTCATACACATAAAAGACGGTATTTCATGCTGTCAGACAGCAAAAAAACACTTGTGTTCAGGGCAAGGTTCTGGTCTGGCTTTTTTACAGCTCTACCAATCCCAAAGCTCGTGGCTCGGCAGGCGTATTCATTTCTGCAGCTGCAGCTGGCACCTGGAAAGTTAAACAACCTGGCCACACCAGGAAAGAAAAATCAGGCAGGCAACAAACAGGAGAGTGAATATAGGGGGAAGAGTTAAAGAAAGATAAGGAGAAAGCAGCTGAAAGAGAGGAGGTAAAGCAATAGAAAGGCGGGGATTATTCCTGGTGGTTATAAGGGCCTAAACTGCTTGAGTTTGTTTAAGGAGTGTGACAGGAGGCATGGAGAATCAAAAACAGAGTTAACGTACACAGGAAAAACAATGGCTCTGTTCTGAGGCTGCTAACTGTTTACTTAAAGTACCAAACCATGTCACTAATGTACTTCTCAATCTGTTCATTTTTCCCCCCAAGGGCCCTGGTCCTGCAAGCACTTTGAAACTGGTAACTGGTCCTAATGCAACTGCTCTGATCCCAAGAGCTGTCTGGGGGTTAGGAACTCTGTCTGTGACACACTTATTTTTTCACAGAATATAAATAAGCCATTATATATCTTGAATAACTATGTGTAATTTTGATATATTCATGTGCAGCCTCAATACACTGCTTTCTACTGGGATCTTTTTCCAAAAGCTGTGTGGCAGGTGGGGCCACAGTGCAGTAAAGAATCTTTAAACAACGCAGAAAAGAGTAATGACATAATTTCAAACAATGTTAAATATTTGCATAATAGCTTCATATGAATCATAAATGAATTTCAACACTGAATTACTAAGAAAATACACTGGATTTTCCACCTTAACACCGTTTGCTAAATACTGCACTTGTCTCACCGGATTAAACTGCTTGTATAAAAGAAGAAACTGTACTTTTATTAAAAAAAAAAAAAAAAAATATACAGCTGCAGTGAAGTTACCATTGCTTTTGTAAGAAGCCAAAGTGGACTCTGCTGGTCTGATCTAAAGCACGTCCTTGTCCTCCCCCCCAGGGCAGCCAGGAGCTGCCTGGCACTGCTGTATAGCATTACTCAGCATGAGAAGGGAGTGGTAGGCAGAGCTGGGTGCAAGGCACGGCTTCGGGGAAATCACCAAGGGCCAGCCATTGCCCCTTACTCTCAGCATGATCATAACTCGCTAGAATGCTCGTGCTGACAACTATTATCCCTGAAAGCAAACACTCCCTTTAGAAAAGTTAGGTTGTTTCAGGTGATAATTTCTTTGCTGTTAAAAGCTTATCAAGAGAATTTAGGCAGATGTTTGTACTTTGAGAAAAGAGCAACCCAGTGTGTGCATCGCACCTCAGGAAGCCCCTTTCCTCACCAGGCACTGAGGGGCCCAGATGCTTTTATGGTTTGAAAAGCAAAGATGAACTGCCTCTTTGTTCTATGGTGTCAGTGAACTCTGAACTGCTCCTGTCTCCAGAGGGAAAACAAAGATCTAATGCTCCAAGATTCTCCCGTGCAAATTGATTGTAGGGGCAGAACTGTGGCTTGGCTGTGGGAGGAGGAGTGTTTAGAAGTTGTCAGGTTACAATGGAGGAAAGGCAAAAAGAAATTCAACTTTAGGGGTCAGTGACACAGCTGCTAGCTTTGTTAGAAATAAATTGATACTGTTTGACATTTATTTCATAACATCAGGCAAATTATTTCTGTAAAATATGAATAATAGTTTTTCATAGAAGGGAACTGAGAAACCTTCACAATATTTAAATTAGTCTTGCTTTGATTGATTAAACATGTACAAAAAAAAAACTAGCCCCAAACTTTTTTATGATGACTGAGGGTCTTGTAGGATGTGCAGGACATGTAGCTGACCCATATGAAAGTTACAAGCAACATAACAACAGACATCTAAGTTGTAGCAAGATAATTTGCAAAACAGCTCCTGTCTCCCTGTGGCTACGGAGTTCTGTGAAGAAGAGATGATTTTGCTTATTCCTCCTGTAAACACATAGGTAACTTCACAGGGAAATCAGCGCTAAGGATTTTCGAAAGTAAATTAAATTAGCCTTTTAATCTATCATATCAGCATTAAAAGAATGGCAAATAGTTGTAAATATATGTGTTTACTAATACCTCATGAACAGTGTATTGGAGACGCAACCAAAAACTTTTTCAGAATTCCAGGGAGCTAACTTCCAGGTTAAGAAAAAGTTTCAAATCAATGTTCTTGCCTTGCAGTCTTTTAATGTAAAGAAATACTTTCAAATTACACTTAACCACCAGGCTAGGAAATGTAATATACAGCCAGAATCAGAATCTGCTCTAAGTCACCGAATTAAAAGCAGTGTAATATGAAGCCTCCCCAACATATGCTCTGCCTCCCTATCTCGAACAGGAATTACTAAAAGAATTTCACATTACTTTTACTAACTTTAGCTGCACTGGCTTCATTGGCTGTTAAATCTGTACCAAACAACACGCCTGCTCCTGAGACTCTAAAGAAGATCCTCAGAAGATCTCAGGGTGTATTCTTGTGAAAACGTACACATTTCTGTTTGGTTACAAAGGGATCAGTCCAGCCCAGT
Source organism: Pampusana beccarii (assembly GCA_013399365.1). Classification (NCBI taxonomy): domain Eukaryota; kingdom Metazoa; phylum Chordata; class Aves; order Columbiformes; family Columbidae; genus Pampusana; species Pampusana beccarii. The sequence goes on from VWYH01003417.1 coordinate 364,555, forward strand.
GACTCACTGACAGAACCAAGAAAGAATACACTTAATACTGTGCTTTTTGTGTATATTGGCTTCTTTGTTTCTGCCTTTTGTTTTATTTAAATTAAGAAAATTATATTAAGGATATCAGCAAACTCCATAAATTGTGATATTCTAAGTAAATAATACAAATAGATACACGTATCTTCAGAATAAATTGTGAGGTAAAACTGTTTCCCTTGTGATCACCATGTAAGTTACAATTGTTGCAACTGACATCACTCACAATGTGAAATTATTTATCATACACTGTCACGATATATAGTAAGAGGACATAACGTTATTGGATAGACTCCAATAAGGCTGGTTCCCTCACCGAGCCCTGATAGTATCACACATAGTATCGTAATCAGCCCCTTCAGAAATTATTTAAGACAATTGAGTGCGAAGTTTGGAAGATTCATTAGGTGTTTTGAAGAAGAGAGGATGTATGGGAAGTCTATGTAACTGTTTCACCATCATAAGGAATTAGTTATGCCTTCATAAGCACCAATTAATCAGGTGTGTCTAGGAAAGATCTCTGCCAGATAAGAGTAGGAAGAATATGGCTCGGAGCGTATTAAAAAGATGATTGCAGGGAAGGGTATGCTAAACCAACACAATTTTATTTTCCCACGAGGCTGTATTCCCCCCTATCAATTACTTGTTAGTCTATCGTTTTGCCGTCCCGGCTGCTTTGCGTGCCTCCCGCACCCTCCAGCTCGCTTCTCCTGGGGGAGCGGGGGAAATAAAAATCCACCTTCGGAAGCCCGAGGGAAATGGCGGCCCCCGCCCGCGGGGCTGCGCCGGCNGGCTCCCGCCCGCCGCACTCCACCCACCGGTGGCTACTTGTGCGCCCCCCGACGGGCCGCCTCCATTTCCCCTCGCGGGCGGCCCGAGGAGGTGACCCCGTCCCGGGCAAAGCGCGGAGGAGACAGCGGCCATGTCGCGGGGCTCTGCCGCGGCCGTGCGGCTGCTGGCGCTGCTGGTGAGTCCGGGCCCCGACGGGGCGCCCCTGGCCGCGGGGGTCCCCCGGTACCGGGGCGGGGGAAGGCGCTGCTATGCCGCGGGCAGGCTGCGGGGTTGCTGCGCGGAGCTGTGCGGGAGGTGGAGGGGGAAGGGGGGGCGGTGGTGGCTGGGAACGGGCTTTCTCCCTTTCTATGGATAGCAGTTTGCTAAGCCGAAAGCAGGTAAAGGTAGAAAAGCCCGATTAGAACGGTATCTCGAGTGGGTGGGTTTTTTTTGAGACGCCAGGAAGTACAGGAACCCAGTGAAGAGATCACATTGTTGCCGACTTCATGTTCAACTTATTATCTGTACTAATAAAGTGCATTACCTTTTGGAAGGAACAGTGCCAGGAAGGAAAATGCATCATAAAGTATGATTTAATTGAAGGCTTAATTGAAGTCTTTGTTGCCTTAGAGAAATGATACCAAATACTTAACAATCCAAGAAACTTCAAGTTTCCTCCTTACCTGCCTTCACTCTTTTTTTTAGCCATCAGCCTTTAGAATTCTATCCTATTAAATACCTTTGCAGGCTAAAAGCAAGGACTATTTCGTAACAAACTTGAGACCAAAATGCCTCGGGTTTTTTTATTTGAACTGATGCTCTCTAGGCGTTTCTAGCTGTGGTACAGGAAGCTCTCCTCCATATCTGCGGCATTGTTCTTTAGCTCCTCACCTTTCCAGGCTGGCAAAATGCCTGTGGAAGTTGGGCCGCTGCTGCTCAGACAAAGGCGAGGGTGGAGGCCATGGACTGTGCCGGGGAGCTGCCAAGGAGCTGGGCAGGGTTCGGGAGCGGTTTGATGCAGGGTCAGACTGGCAGGTGCTGGAGACTGGGACTTTGCTCCCTGAGCTTGAGATCCTGCAAAGTCAGATTTGTTAGCTGGAGACCTGTTGCCTGGTAACTTTAATGTAGACTTCTGGCTGGCCACAAGTCAGCCAGCAAACAGTTGACTTCTTTGCAGCAAGCTGGGAGTTACAGTTTGGTTCGAAAATGTTTTATCTTCATTTTGCTCAAAAGAGCAGTGGGAAACATGTGGAATTCTACTTGTACAAAAGTTTTCACGGATTCTTTCTGTAACACCTGAAGCCACACCCTCGTCCGTTTTCATGGGCTTGCAGTGACTCAGGATGCTGTTGGTTTTGCCTGAAGAGGAAAATTATTTTTCTCAATCCTCATCTTCTTTAGTCTCAGCTAAGGATGGGGCAGGGTACAATACATAGGAGTAAACTCAATTTGGTGCCTAAATGCCTCATTGCTGGATGGAATATTAGAGCAAATAAAGCTGTCCTAGTTGGTTTTTGTCAGAAGAGTGTGGGAGTAGCCTCTGACAGAGAGAGAGGCACTGCTGTGTTGTGCCTTTTTTGGTTGCTTGCTTGCTCTCTTGGTTTGGGTTTTTTTCCCTTATCTGGACAAAGCCATTCATGTGGCGGAAAGTTTAGTTGCTTCTTTGAGAGCATCAGATTAGGGTCATTTATATCTTATGGCATGCAAAGATGGCACTGTTAACTTCAAAACCTTAAGAAACTACTGAAGAACCGAGCCAGTCTAGAAGTATTGTCTTCTCAAAGCATCTTCTACTTTAGAAGCATCAAGAACTATATGTTTTTCCTCTCCCTGTTTCTCTTTGAAGTTATCACATGGTCATCTATGCTCCCTCCCTGCTGGGGGGCTCCATCCCTGTATCCTCATCCCCAGATACCTTGCAAAGGTCACAGCAGCTTTCCCCACATCCCTGCCTCTGACCCTTTTCCCAGAAGGTCCGGTCATGCCGGACAGTAGTGAACCCGTAGGGCTGGTCTTGGCTTGGCGGGTGTCCAGGGCACACACCCAGAGCCGTGGGCCTGCCGGGAGGGCACAGCTGTCGAGGATTATCAGACTGGGAGGTTTCCTACTCATTTCTGAAAGGGGTGGACGTGATGTCTTCAAGAGAGAAAATCTTAGAACACTTCCTACATTTGAGTGAAAGAGGAGTTGACAGATATATGAATCTTACTATGCGAGTGGCAAAACTTATTTTTTTCTCTGATTGTACTTCCTTGACATTTGGGATATTAGACTTGCACTGGGTATGATGAAATTTGGTCCAGAATACATTAGATCACTATTGGAATGTTAGATCCAGTAGCAATTATTTTTCAAAATTCACAGAAACAAGTTAAATTTGTGTATACGTATATATATACATATATATAAAATTGAGAAAGGGAAAAAAAAAAAGGAAAAAAAAAAANNNNATCTAGATTAAGAATAAAACTTTGATATCAATATGTGCATTTTTCCTCCAGAGAAAGAGTAGTTTCTGAGTTTCTGGATATTAAAAAAACATAAAAAAAAAATTAAAAAAGGAAAAAAAAAAAAGGAAAAAAAAAAAGAGAAAACACACCATGATGCTTAGTTTTAGTTTTAGAAAGAGCAAGGGTGAGATTATTCGAAGAAGCCTAGCTTCTGTCGTCAGTAACATGTTGAAACATGGTAAAAATATTTACAAACATCTGTGCATTGATTCAACAACTTAATATTGTTTNTTGCAAAGGTCACAGCAGCTTTCCCCACATCCCTGCCTCTGACCCTTTTCCCAGAAGGTCCGGTCATGCCGGACAGTAGTGAACCCGTAGGGCTGGTCTTGGCTTGGCGGGTGTCCAGGGCACACACCCAGAGCCGTGGGCCTGCCGGGAGGGCACAGCTGTCGAGGATTATCAGACTGGGAGGTTTCCTACTCATTTCTGAAAGGGGTGGACGTGATGTCTTCAAGAGAGAAAATCTTAGAACACTTCCTACATTTGAGTGAAAGAGGAGTTGACAGATATATGAATCTTACTATGCGAGTGGCAAAACTTATTTTTTTCTCTGATTGTACTTCCTTGACATTTGGGATATTAGACTTGCACTGGGTATGATGAAATTTGGTCCAGAATACATTAGATCACTATTGGAATGTTAGATCCAGTAGCAATTATTTTTCAAAATTCACAGAAACAAGTTAAATTTGTGTATACGTATATATATACATATATATAAAANATGAAAGCATGCGAGAAATACATGAGATCTAATGTTTTATCCATTTATCCTATTGAACTGAAGTGGTACATAATTTTGGATGCTGGGCTTTAGAATAAAGTGAATCCACCCAGGGGAGGCAAGAAGAAAGCAAAAAATGCAATCTGAATTCAGGAAATTCTGTTTTATGATTCTTGAAGTGTGATTCAAGATCTGAGAACTGAGAAAAGAAAGTGGGTAAGATGCATAAGTTTTCAGATACATGGAGGGTACTCAAGAACAAAAGGGAATTAATTACGCAGTTTGATGACAGGATTGTCAACATGTCAAAGAGGGAGATTTGGTTTGAGAGTAAGACATCTCAGTATAGGTGTTTGAGTTTGTGTTATGGTAAATGGAGGTGCAGTGGATGCAGAGTGCACCTATTTGGTTGGATCAAACTGTGCTTTCGAAGCAAATCTCCAGACTGTGTGAATCTGATCCCTCCTGGGTGAAACTGTGTTGGGACATGCATCCGTCTGCTCGTGGGTGTTCGGTCTGTGTGACCAGGTTAATTCTAGTCTGAGGTAACAACCACAAAACATGGGTTGTGTAGTGGTGGGTTCTCAGCAGCAACTGCTTTGCCCAACAAATCCTCTTGTGTTGGGCTTACAAAGTAGATATAGCTACAGGCAGCGGTGTCCAGAGAGAAATAGCAGATGTGAGCTGGGTTTGGAGTGAATTGAATTGCTCTCTGATGTCCTTGTCTGTATGGGCTGCATTTCTGTTGAGCACGACAGAAGTTTAGGCACTGAGTGTTCATCTAGACATGTAAATTTGTGTGCCTTAATCTAGAACTGAATCTTATCCAAACAGCAATATTAACAACTTGCAAAGAGCTAAAAATTAGAATAATAAAATTAGGATAAAAATTAACAAAAACTTTTCCATTTGTAAGATTTGCTAGGCACTACCTTAAGTTAGCTAGTAAGGCTGGGAGACCTTCAACACTTGTTTTTATGAACGGGTTAAACAGTTGCCAGGAAGCACTTAGTGTAGTGTTAGTGTAGTCTTGCCCCAGGGCCAGGAGATGGGCTAGTAGATAACTTGGATGTTCTCTTCAGCCTGCTTCTCTAAGTATGGAAGATCACTTGCCCATCCTCTTCAACACCAGGCTGACTCACAGGAGCTGCAAGATCCAAATCTCCCAACACACAGCATACGTGAAAGACCACATTTCTAGGAGTTACTGTTTCATAATATAGCTAAAACGGACACATACCTTCTTGCTTGCTCAGTCTGGATCTTTACATTTTAAAATTAAGCTGCGTGTTCACAACCTGTTCTTTAGTCACTTCCTGACTATACATGAACATGGATTTGGGCAAGAGCAGCCTTGCACTCTCTATACATGGCAGTCACTCCCTTCTTTCCCCTGCCCTCTCACCTACTCCTGCTGCTTTTCTGTAGTATTTAATTCTATTTCTATTACTTCAGGCCTCAGGCTTTTCACTTCATTTTCTGTAATGATCCAGTTTTCTTCTGACAATGCCTTCTCAGCTCCGTGTCATCAGTAAATGTCTCTTTTGTGCCAAGGCTGTGATCCACATCAAAGACAGACAGGGCTTTCCTACTCCTGCTAAGCCGTTTAAAAGAAGGATATTTAAAAAAAAAAGAAATTCAGACTTCAGCACATGTTGGATATATCACTTTTTATTTTTCCTTGAAGAAAATGTCATTGAAAAGTTCTTTACCCCTTCTTCAAAATTATAGAACATTTAAATATTTTCAATAGAAATGAAGGATCCCTTTATATATTTGTTCCACATGTATTTATGCATCTTGTAAATAAAATTGCCGTTCTTAAACACCTTTTGTAGATATCTTAGAAGTCTCTTATGAGATTACCTGTGGACTGTAGATTGAAAAGTACAAGAGCAGAAGTATTTTTTACTGTCTTAGCAGTAAAACAATGTTTTGAGGCTGCTTCTCTACTAAGCAAACAAAATGATTTTTACTTTTAGTTATCTTAATGAAAGACTTTCTCTTTATAATGACTAATGGGATTTTCTTGATATGCATCTTAATGGACGACCTGTGTATTCTTGAACTTACAACACTTTTGTTTATACTTTGGTTCTCGGGTTTCCAATACAAGGAAACTTCTAACCTTAGGCCTCTTGTCTTCATTCAGTATTGAGACGGAAACACTTTTCCCTTCAGTTTACCAGTAAGAACAAACAAGGATGTTCGCGATGACATCTTGACAACTATTCACCTTTTGAAAGAGTTGTAGCTTCTGTTGGAAAGCCTTGACTATAAACCAAAATTGTTCTGTGACTCCTGCTGGTACAATGTCATTAATCATAAAAATAAATTTAAAAATTCCATAGAACTAATAAAACCAAATAAGATTAAGAATATTAATGAAGACAACTTGGTCTAAGGTGTAGTGTCTTGTAGCCCTCACAATGCATATCTGTTGGGGAACTTAATTGCTTGCTGATTTTTGTGTTCAGAATATATACATTGGGAAAATTGCCATTTGAGAAACAGTTTTGTTGTGCAAGTCGAAACAGCAGTCTGCTACATTGCTCAACACCATCCTCTGCATTGCTGCATTGTGTGGGAAAGAGATAACATCTTAAGGAAAAAAAAAAGCTGTCATCAATATGGCAATCAAGGCTGAGTCAGAGGGATGAATAGGGAGAACCCAGTCAACAGTCTGGAAACCAGTCAAAGAGAATATTAAGAAATACTCCCTGACATATTTAGCCAGGAAATTGCCTTTTCTGTGTCTGCTTTTTCTTAGGCATTAGTAAAAAAAAAAAATTAAAAATCACCTAAGATGCCAAATGTAGGTAGATGTAGCAGTTCTGAAAACAATAAAAGTGTTCTCTTCTCTGCTTGTACAAAGCTCAAAAGCTCTGTTTATTGGTTTCACATGTTATAATAACCTGCTTCTTGTTGTTACTGTTTCCCAATGCCTACATTTATGCACTGTTTGAAGAGTTTTGTTAATTGCGGAGTCTTTGGTACACGGAGAGTGGACCTAAGCAACAGGGACTCTGGTAATTTTGCTGATGGCTCCAGTTCCTTCCATCTAGCATGGTGTTTAGGGACATGCATAGCTGTCCTGGGCCATCCTGGTGCATGAGGATATGGACAGTCCCAATGCTGGAGGTTGGCACATGAGGTTTTGTCAGGGCATGATTTGCTTGCTAGTATGCACGTCTCTGCCTTGTTTAAGGGATGTATAAATGCCATTTATCCTCCCTGCAAGGCACTAAGTAGAGAGCTGCTTCTATCATGTACACCTCAGCAGATGTTTTGATTAGTTCTTGCTTTTAAATGTTATCCAACCTGTGTTGTTCATTTATCTGGTTGGTAATGCACCACAGCCTGTCTAATCCATGATTTTCCCAGAAGAGAGAGCTTCTCCAGGGTGCTGCTGGCAACCAGCACACTTACTTCCATGGCAAATTCGCATGGTTTTGGAATACTGAAGTGTTATTTGGCACTAGAAAGTTGTTATTTAAAAATGCCTATAAAGTTTTCAATTATTAAAAAAAAAAAAANAAAAAAAAAAAAAAAAAAGGTGAATTTCTTATTATCTGTTTCCTGCTATTAATTGCTTATTATCTGTTTCCTCCTGGAGAAAAGTGAAAAACTTCATAATTATTTAATTATAGTGTGTTTTTAATGTAAATGGTTATGGGTACATTTTTCAGAAGCTATTATGAGTAAATAGTAAATGTTAATTGACAGAGGTCAGATGTTTTCTTCCTTGTGGTTTTGTTGTTCTTATGAGGTAGGTTATGTCAGTTAAGTTTTAATACTGCTAAAGTGACAAAAAATTAATCATTATTATCATAACTTTCATTGCAGATCTTTTTGAATTATGGAAATGGACTCTATGTGAAGGTAGGAAATAATGGAAAACTGCTTTTCTTTATCAGTGTCTGAAGAAGAGTTCTCTGAGCAAAGAGCAAGTGTCGAAGGCCTGTTTTACTTCAGCTGATAAATATCTTGATTTTTACCATTTTCTGCAACATGAAAGTTGTGTAATGAATAATAAAATGAAAGCCGAAATGTAAGTGAATAGATGCCTATATCCATCAAAGTGGGTGGCATTCAAATTTGAGAAACTTCCCCTAAAATATTAAATTTGTAGATCTCTCTTTTTTAAACTCTTTGTAAATGAAAGCAACTATCATTTTATGGAAGGTGTAATTAACACAGTGGAAACATTTCTGGTCGTTAATCTAGAAGCCATCAGATCAGATACTGCAGGGACTAAGCTGGACAGAAGCACCAAGGGTGTCATGCAGATTGAGAATGAGGGGTAGTTCAGCAAGGATAGCGGAGACAGTGAATGGGTTCAATAGCTGTTGGTTGGCCTGCTTTTTCACATGCTCTGGTTCAGAGAGAAGGCTGAGTATGAGGCAGTATTGGTGGGATGGCTCACAAGTTAATAAGGCAGAAGTGGTGGTTTAAAATAGCCTTAGTGCCAAACCTCTTCCCACATCTTATGACAAGCACTTAAATCTTCCAGAATGGGTGGGTTTTTGCCAACCCCTGGTCATGGGGGCTTGCTAATGTATTTAAAGCCTGTCTTACCTAATTCCGTCTTGATGAAAAGCTAGTGTAGTTTTCCTCTTCAAATTCAAAGAACATGTAGCTCTTAGATTGTGGCTTGGAAGGCTAGTGTTGCTCCATGATTTTGAAGTTACTAGGTCTTGAAAGAGTAAAAGCTATTCAGAAGTGTGGGCTACAGCAGCAATAAAGTGTTCATCTGAAATGGCTCAATGTAATGTTGTCATTCAACCTTGTTTTTTCACAGGTTTATGATCAAAACGGCAGGAGTGGCATGTTGTCTCACCCCAACAGCCTAGTCAGGCAGAAGCGAGAATGGACAGTCCCTCCAGCTTTCATACGGGAAGAGGAGGACAATTCCTACAAGAACCCAATTGCTAGAGTAAGTCCAGAAAAGAGATAAATACAGAATACACATAAAAATAGAGATGAAAATGTAAAATAAGGATGTGGCTGCCCCAAGCACGTGCACAAGTATTTCTTGAATTTTAAAGGACCTTTGATTGTCAGTTGAAGATCCGCACATTTCCTTCTGTTTCCTTCCTTCAGCAGATGAGTTGCTCTTGCAGCCTTATTTGACTCAGTCTCTCATCTTTTCCCAGCCACCAGTTTTCATAAAACTTTGGGGAATGCAATATCTTTTGAGTTTTTTCACTCCATCACCCCTACTCAGCTGTGGCTGAAGTTGGCAAGTGGGTCCCAAAACTTCTGGTGGTGTTTGGGCAGAAGGATGTACATGGGGCATGACTATGTATGCCTAATTTTCTTAGGAAACAGAGCTAAAAATAACCAAGGTGTTATCCTTTGTGCAAGAGTGATATGCATTTGGTTCAGTGCCCGTGTTGAAACCTGAATTCACCGCACCTGTCACTTCAGCATATAACATAACTGCAGATGGTAGCAGGCTGTTACCTTCTGCTTGGACTGCACCTTGATAGTGATGCTGGCACAACACACGTGTGCTTTTCCAGATGTTTCAGGTGTTCGCTGATGGCAGAGGAAGGGTATATATAAATCTCTAGTCTCTGCAGCCTCTTCTACCTGTTCAACTCCAGTTCTGACCTTTCTTCTTCCACCCTATCAGTTCTTCAGTCCTGGTCACACCTGCTAGCTTGAGTCTCATGTCCCTTAAAAAGTTGTTGTATTTTATTTTCAGGCTTTACTCAGGTAACTTCAGTCTCCTCTGCTTAACTCATTGTTCCAGACTCTCTGATTTTCTTTGGGTTTGGTTTTGTTTTCTTGGTCTTTCTCATTTTATTTGCGACCATCCATTTGATCAGCCAGTTTCCTTCTTCTTCCCTCACTCCAGCTTTTCACCTTATCACAGTGGTTTTCCAGGCTTTACTTGCACTTGTATCCTATCCCACACTTGTTGTCCAAACAGACCAAATTTTCTTGTCCTAGAGACGTCTCCACTCTATGGTTCCCAGCTATTGTGCTGCCCATCATGTTCCTCATCTCCCTGCACAAGATCCTCAGATAGAACTTGTAACTCTTCCTGCGTTTGTCTCAACATCTCTACACCCAAAGGAGTGCAGGAAAATACGTGCTTAATATTTATTTTTGTTTGTTCATTACAAAAGTGTTTTATTTGCATTTTTAAGTGTGGTTTTATTTACTGAACACTATTTAATCTGTTATACTTCTGCTAGATACATTCTGATCTTGAAGCTTCAGGGATAGTGGTGACTTACACTATATCCGGTCAAGGAGTAACAGAACCCCCTTTTGGATTATTTGTTATCGATGGCAAGACTGGAGACCTGAACATAACAGGAAGGGTTGACAGAGAAAAGACTCCGATGCTGCTTGTAAGTTGAATAGTTACTTTTTCCTTATAGGTGCCCAACTATTTGTTTTTAATTTATTTTGTTCAGATGTGTTTGCTTCAATCAGTTTTAAAGTTTCTGGATATTTGTGTGTGTATGCATGCTTATAAGCATATCATATATGCTTATGTAATGCTTACATTTTGTTATATGTATTATATATTTCTATATATTTCTATTTTGCATATGTATTTTTATATATTACAGTCCCTCATTATATTTTCTTATTGTTTCTCTCTGTATTATTTCAGCTCAGAGGTCATGCTCTAGATAAGAATGGAGCAAAACTGGAAGAACCAATAGACCTCCCCATTAAAATTGTGGATATAAATGACAATTCTCCAGTGTTTTCACATGAAGTTTTTGTTGGTTCAATTGAAGAATTAAGTGAAACAGGTAACATTATTTTTAGAATTTTTTTTTTCATTTAGCTTGTCCCAACACATGCAAGGGCACAAGTGAATATGCTCTTTGCAGCAGTGTATCTGCAGTAACAAGGATTCATTTTCTTGCTTGCGTAAGCCAGGTTATCCACTCCTGAATGAAAGTTTTTATTCAGGGTTAAACTGTGTGATGTGATGACAGGAAAGTGTCCACATAAAAGCAACAAGACAGCAACACTTCCTCTTATGGCATCTTTGGCCTGGTGTCAAAGCTCCCACAAATCCAGGGGCCAAAGTCTCTCAGCAGGAATTGCAGGGGAAATGCAGTTTTTACCTTCTGGTCTCACAATCCCATCCTAGTCCAGAGGGACTCTGCTCCACCATGCTCATGAAAAGCCCTCTTTTGTATGTGGTCTGGAGAGGTACTTCACTGTTAAGTGCATATGGCTGTGACCTAACCCTCAAAGAATGAGTTAGTGGCAGTTTTCCTGTTGATATCAGTAAACATAAGAGCAACGGGTTATTTCCCAGAAGATAAGAAAAGCTGGAGTAAAACCACCTAATAAATACCTGACATTGCGTCCCTTTCAACGTCACGGTAATCTGAAGAAACACATTACTGACCATTCGCTTGGGTGAGATTGAATTCCCTCAGCTCTCTTTCAGGTCAGTAGCAGCCATATGGTAATTGCTTCTTTACCTGAATTCCAACTAATATTCAAACTCAGGCACTGGACCCTGAGGTACACCCTTTCCCAGAGGACAAAATCATGTGCCATGAGTTGTAATGGAGCTGTGCCATGGGGACCGCCATGTATTTTGAGCGAAGCTGTTGGGAAATGCAGCTTGTTGTACAAAAAATGTTTCTTTCTTCTCTATATGGTATCTACAGTTTTCTGACAGAATTTTTGTGAGAATTCAACCTGTTGTGTAATTCTAGTGCATTAATTTCTGAGTTACAGACATGGTGATACAGTCTTTTTGTTTGCTAGAAGATATACTTCTAACGTATTATTTGGATTTTAGGAATGCTTCTTCAGGTCTATTCATTAAATAAAGGCAAGAGCATCAGAAAATTGTGTGATGCATCTGACAACAGTCCCCTAATCTGTTGAATTACAGTAAAATTACTTGGCAGTAGATATCAGTGTAAATATACTATATTTTGTTTTTTTTCCAGGTACCGTTGTAATAAGGATAAATGCAACAGATGCAGATGAACCAAATAACCTAAATTCCAAAATTGCCTACAGGATTGTTTCCCAAAGCCCTAGCACTGCATTCAATATGAATAAGGATACTGGTGAGGTTCGAGTGGCAACAATAAACCTTGACAGAGAGGTAAAAAAAAAACCAACCCTCCCATTTTTTGTCTATTAACAGCAGTCTTCCAATACCTGTTGTGTCACCTCCAGCTCCGCCTCCCAGGTTGGAGAGCTGGGCCTCCTCTTACCTTCCTTCACCTCCCTTAGGAATGAAGCCTTGTCTGGCTGGTGCATGTTTTTCAGGGGTTGGGGAGAGAGGGGGGTGGCAGGATCAAGGTTGTATTTCCCCTGTCACCTCTCTAGCACAACACCAGCCCCTTGGCTGTTGATTTCTGTCCCTCCCATGCAGCCAGGGCAGCAGCTAATGGAGCAAGGGGTCATTTCTCTGTGCTGGAGAGCATATGGCAAAGACAGCCCGGATCACCATCTGCAGGGCTGCTGCCTACATCTAGATTTTTGTAACCTTCTGTGCAAATCATGGTCCAAAGAGAGAGGATGGATGCTGCGGTGAAACACCATTGAAAGCCACATATTTCCAGCAACTTTACCTGTGCTTGCACGAATTTTCACTGACCAGCAGATGGTGATCTGGCTGTTAGCTTTGCAGATGAGAGCAACATCTCTGCCTTTAGCCCTGTGCTGACATGCAGGTATTGCTGGTCCTGTCCCTGCTTTTGGCTACTGATTTTTTTTTAATATTTTTTTATTTTGCCATGCAAGGGCAGTTTAGCTCTTTGTGGGGAAGGTCGAAAAGTCTCAAATCCTTTTCAAAGCCTCAGTTCTACTCCAGCAGAGCCTGTCAAGGTAGTTGTGTGTGAGATTCACTACTAACTATAGAGAGAAGCTATAATTGGCCACAAGAGGGGCCACAAGGGGGGTTACCAAAATGTAATAGATGTAACACAGCAAAGAAAAAGTTTTTAGCTTGGTTTAAACACTTTTTTCTTATTGTGGCAGGCACATAGTAGCTATTCTTTGGTGGTGGAAGCAAAAGACCGTGGTGGTGAATCAGGTGGGAATGCTGCAACATGTTCCTTAGAAATCAAGATTTTGGATGTCAATGACAATGTGCCTGTGGTTGAAAGTAGTGCAGTAAGTACATTTCTGACAATATTTTGGCACATTCCTACACTCCAGTATCCTATTGCTTAATATGAGGTTGTGCAAACTTTTTTGCACTGGTGAAATGAGGTAAATCGTGACATCTTTTTAAGAACGGTATTTTTTGATTGCAGTTTGAAGTAAGCGTTGAAGAAAACAGAGCAAATGTGGAAATTTTGCGGATAAAAGTATTTGACAAAGATGAAGAGTTCTCTGATAACTGGCTGGCAAACTTTTCATTTGTTTCTGGTAATGAAGGCGGCTTTTTTCATATAGTAACAGATAAAAAAACAAATGAAGGAATTTTGACTCTTGTGAAGGTTAGTGTATTTTTTAGAGAGTCTTCTTTAAATATTATAATAATTTATTCCCTTTAAGCTGACATACAAATTATTTATATTCAGTCAGTATTTGAACTTCAAATTTACATGGTGAACACTCCTCCTTTGCCATATCCTTTGTTGGTGTATTCAATAATTCCATGCAAAACAATAATTTTGTCCAAGTTTACCATTTGCATTTGGTGTGATCTCAAATATACCTAGTGGGGCAGAAGTTCCCAGCTTTCCTTGTCAGTGGGTGACAGTGCTAACACATATGCTGTAGACTTTCCAATGTTTTTGCTGTCCTTGTTGGTCTCAGTTTAAATTTCTTTATTTATCATGGCCACAGATAATGTTGCAGGCAACATCTACTCCATGAGCAATAGTCCACACACTTATTTTATGTAGTTCCATAAACTGAAATTATGAAAATATTTTCCATAAATTGATATTTCTATTTTATGAATTTCATTCCTCTTTAGTCCACAAAAATGGAAGATTCATAGTGCCCTAAGTTCCTTTTTTCTTTTTTTTTTTTTTTTTTTATTTTTTCTTTTTTAAAATTTATATTTTTAATAAATAAAAAAAAAAAAATTNAAAAAAAAAAAAAGGTGCATTATTAAGTAAATTAATTGGTTAAAAAAATAAAATAAAATAAAATGGAAGAGACAAGTAATATTGAGCACTGTTTCTTGAACATAAAGACAGAATGTGTGGGTTGGACTCATTGCACCTGCCTTATATTACTTTAAATTCAATAATAGAAAGACATACCTATCGTGCAATCCATTAAAAATAAGAACAGTAATGTTCCTCACTTAATTCTAAAGAATTGAAGCATTATGTATTGAGGTATTGAAACTAACATGTTAACCAACAGTTCTTCTTTGCACTGGAGCATCCTTATTACTTAAATAAGGATGCTACAGTGTTATTTAAATAGTATTATTTAAATATTAAATGTATTAATGTTGTTCGGATAACAGATTCTGTCAAATTCTGAGTGGTTTTTTTTCTGTTGTTTTGTTTTTTTACTTGCTCTAGGAAGTGGATTATGAAAAAATGCAAAGCCTAAACTTGGGCATTGTTGTTACAAACAAAGCAGAGTTCCACAAGTCAATTAAATACACTTATAAAGCACAAACAATTCCAATCAGAATTAGTGTGATTAATGTGCGGGAAGGCCCTATCTTCCCTGGTGGCACAAAAATTATTGAAGCAAGTGAGAAACTGCATATAGGACAGATTATTGGACAATATCAAGCCTATGATGAAGACACAGGAAAAACAGCAGTTGACATTAAGTAAGAATCTTTTTATAATCATCATAAGTGAGTATGTCAGAAATCGTATCTTACTGTAAAAGTGTGTACAATGAACTGAAATAATTTAAGAGACAATAGTTTTCTACTATGCATAATTCACACGTAAAACAACGTTGTTATCTTCTTCTTCATTATTCTATTATTCAGGAAATAGCTGATGTGAAAATCCTGCTTGTTTTGTTTATATGGTGAGACATAAGTGTTTGTGCTGAAGTTGTCCATGCTTGCACGCTGTTTGTCATAATTGTCTATTTTGGGAGTAGTTTCACTCCCTAGGTCTACTTTTTGTAATGCCTCCACACTTAAATCCTGGCTCTAAAGGGCAAAGCAGGTTTCAGTATTCAGGGTACGTTTATAATCTTAGGTTTATGGTTGAAACCAGTTCCAGTGGCAGGAGAATCAAACCACAGACCTAGGGATGTGGGCTCCACTTTAAATGAAGAGTAAACATACTGTGAAGCTGCTTTTTCCGCTGATGGTTGTTTTCCTCATTGTAAACGTGTACATCTTTATCTGCAATTTTTATCAGATACTTGAAAGGAAGCGACATAGCAAACTGGATCACAATAAACTCACAGACAGGTGAAATCCAACTTGACCAAAGTCTCGATTACGAATCGTCTTATGTAGTAAATGGAACCTACACATTCACCATGCTGGGCGTAACTACTGGTAAGTTGAGAGGATTTTGTTTTCACATTGATTGGTTTGTGTAGGGTTTAATTTGCCTTTCTACAACTAAAGTTGGTTTAACCTTCCTATCTTTAACTGCCTAAAAGCGAGGCACATAGTACAGTTTCCTGTAGGCTCTGTATTTGGAGGAGAGACATGGGCAACTCATTAAAACAGGATGAAACTTTGAATGGGTTCCTAAGGTGCCCCTTTCTCTTCTTTGACTAGACAGAGGTGAACTTTTTGTAAAAGTTTTGCAAAGACCTAGTCTAATAGGAACATCCCTTGTCAAGGTGGAAATTGCCAGTATGCTAATCAATAAACTTCAGAGTCATAAGTTTTCTTGAATGCTAAGCAAGAAAGACTCCCTGAACTTCTTGTGTATCTAATTGGAATTCTCCTTTTACAATCTGCATGTTACTATGTAACCGTACACAGGACATGCGCTTTTTTTTAAATTAAAATAGTAAAAACAGTTTGCCTTCAGGAGAACTTTATCAATATGATTATTAACATTAGGAATGAAATATTGCTCCCATAAGCTCCAGGGAGAGCTCTTTCAACTTATTTTAGCAATGTTTGTATTTTGGCAAATTTTTTTTTTTTTTAATTTAAAGATGCAAGTTTTTCACTTTACAAATTAATTTATTTTTTTGTATTTTAAAATCTTAGCTGCTCCTACGAAAACAATCACAGGCACAGTCATTGTTCAAGTTAAAGATGAGAATGATAACTGCCCAGTTCTTGTGAACTCCGTGCAGACTGTGTGTTCAGATGCAAAATCAGTTGATGTTACAGCTCATGATTCGGATGGTTACCCATACAGTGATCCCTTCAGCTTTACTGTCATTGATGAGCCAGTAGGAACAGCAGAAAAATGGATAATTGCAACCAGAAATGGTAAGAAAATATATTTTTAATTACTTTCAGTTCTTTGGAGTCCTAGTGTTTTAATTTGTTAATTCCAGTCAAACTGACAGTTTGGCCAATCCAGACTGGAAAAAAGCCCACGTATATGGAGTCAGGTATGAAGACACATCACTCACATTCTGCTAATGGATGTAAAAGCACAGTCATGTCTTCTGGGGCCTGTTACCTTCCCTCAGTTGGACTATCTTCACCTAGCTTGATGACCCATATGTGGTGACCAGGATTTAATGGGTAATGCTGGAGTTAAGCCATTCTCGTCTTCTTACAAAAAGCATGCAGTGATGGAGGATGGTTTTTGTTAAAACAGCTTTGGGGATATGGTGATACATGCTGCAGCTACTCTGACTTAACAAATCAACCTGTCTGCATAATATGCCTTGAAAAGGGGAAATACAACATTATCTAAGGTTGTCTAGCATAGTAGGAACAAGTTGTAAATCACAGGTAATTTTAAGGAGTATTTCAAAATGAGATTAACATGTTCTCCTTATGTTTCCATCCATATAAGCCTAGGAAATGCCTGAAGGAAGTGCTTCAGGTAGATTAAAGGCACCAGAAAACACTTTTTCTTCCCAGATTCTTTATTCTGTCCTCTATTGATCCTACAGCATAACACTGCAAAGCAATCAGCAGAGTCATCCTAATGTTTAGGTTTAGGACCAAGAAGGAATCTTCTTACCTTTCCTCATCCCACTTCTAGTGGGGTGAGGACTAGCAGTAATTGTAGGGATCACAGCTCTTCCCCAGCTGGTAACATCATCTGGGCATCTCTTGTCTAGTTGTGTCCCTCACATGACACAGCCACAGGACCAGGTGGCATGCTGGTTCCCTTGTCTCTCCCTGTGGCCTATAACATATTAATCTCCTAAAGACTGAAGCTAGGTTTTTTCATTAATTCAGCCTTTGGCTGTCTGGATGGTGTGAAGGTTAACACTACCTTGGCAGCTGGGCTGTCTTCCATGATGAGTCTCTGCTGTGATGGAACTCTTCGCAATTACCTGAGACTGGAAGTGAGCATGGCTGCTATGTTACCAGCACGAATTACTTGATAAAAATAAGAACACATATGCTCTAGCAGCAGCTAGTTAAACTTAATTACATTGCACTTAATTGGAGGGGGCCTGTTGGGGGGCTGTGAAGGTTTTATTTCCCTTAGTTTATAGGAGTCAACTTTCTCTCGACTCATTTCTTGTTTGTCTTTTTTCCCCCCTTCCTTTTCTGCCTCAGGCACAAGCATACAGCTGATACCACAAGACCTGAAGACAGGCACAACCGAAGTTCCCATTCTAATAAAGGATTTCCAAGGGTTGAGCTGTAATAAAGCACAATCTCTGCAACTGACTGTTTGTAAGTGTGCGGACGGCGGCGTATGCGAAGACAAAATTAGTGGCGTTCCGCCAGTGCGTCTGGGACCAGGAGCAATTGCGCTGATCGTCTTGGCGTTTTTACTTTTGCTGCGTAAGTAATTGTTTCATGTTATCTCGGAAGCACTGTAAATATGGCCTGCAAGGCATCAGGGAAGAAACAGTCCAGCTCCCAGGTTTTATCATGTTGATATAGTCTGTGTAAACTCCTAGTCTGTGTGAAGTCATGGCAAATCCCCGACTAATTTTGGTAACATCAACACAACATTTATCCCTCAAAGGATTTCAAGCTGTGCATTTTAATATATACAACTTCAATATTTGTTTATAGCACTGTAGATAACAGGTGGAGAATCAGTAAGAAATCCTTTCAGTGTTTCCCACACCTCCCCATGTGAACCCTAATTCTTCCTAGTCAAGCCTCAGTGCTCTCTCCAATCTCTTCTCCCTCACTGCGGACCCAGCTCTGCAGCCTTGCTCTGAGCAGCACATGTGTTGTTTTTGGTAAGACAAAATAGATGCTTGAAAATAAGAGAACAATGTTTGTTGTCAGGGAATGGCCATGTGTACCAGTGCTGTGTTTAAAACGGCAATATTGAATTGCTTGTACTGATAGCAGTCTAGCTATGGCAAAACAAAGTTCATGCCACGCGAATATGCTCTGCTCCTGAAACAGGATTGTTTTGAGTTCCCAGGCAACGCTCTAGATGTGTCACAGGAGTGGTGAGGTGGAATTTGCATGACACCAGGTCATTATCTAGTGGTAAAAGAGCGGGAGGAGTTCTAAGTGCTGAGGTTGTACAGTGATATTTAGGGCTTGGTTTCGGTATATGAGATCTTTGATAGAAGCATAGCTATATTCATGTGTGGTCATCTGCAGGATTGAAGCCCTGACAGCTTAATTGTTAGTTTACTCTCTAGGAAACCATCCTGGCACATGTTACCAGGAAATAGCTTGAATATTTGGGAACTTGTCTTCAGTCTTTGAGCCCTCATTCTGATCACTAGCTCACTGAAGATATGTTTTGGTATGAGAGCTGACCAAACTGCAGTTGTGGCTTCTTTTAGCATGCTTTAACCCTAATCATCACATAGTTAATGGCAAACTTCTATTTCCCCATAGTTATTCCACTGTTACTGCTGCTGTGTCCCTGCGGTTCAGGAGCGAAAGGATTTGCTGTGATACCTGACTATAGCGAAGAGATGTTGCGTCAGTGGAACAGCGAAGGGGCAGCTCCCCAGGAGAAGGCATGTATCCCTAATAGCATTTCTCTTTGATTTCAATCCAAGCGTTCACTTTGACACTTGGCTTCTCTTCCACATTATGGGCTGGTGTTTCGGGACTGTACAGCACATTTTAACCACACATGAACATTAATTAAAATTAACCCTGTTACATGAGGCTCAGGGAAGGCTGCATGGACGAAGAATTCCACCAGCAGCCCTAGAAACACCAGCCACAGTGTTTGAGTCCCAAAGTTAAAGGAAAGCAATCAAGCAAATATTGATGATATCTGAGCAAGAGATAGGAATGTGGGAAAAGTATTGATGCTGTAAATCATGAAGCATTTGCATTTGCAAGCCTGGAATGTTCTGTGCTCCTTTGGGAGCGTGGTAAAGCAGCAAAAGAATGGGTTATAAAGCTTAGCTTTGAGTTTAAAATTTCAGGTTGCATTTTAAATTACTTCCCTGTGTATTTGGCTTCTTAAACAGAGTAAATTCTTTTTAAAAAAAAAACAAAGGGCAGAAAAAAGTGCAAATCTGCAGAGGGAACAGTGAATGCCAAAAGAAGTCTGCCCTTTCTTGTTATGCTACAAACCCTAGTTTTCAAAAAAAAAAAAAGGGCATGACACTGGCATGCTTTTGCACAATAACGAAGAAAAAGAAGTAAGGTTAAAGACTTGATTTCAGGCCAATGCTTACACCAAATTCTTGGTAAAAGACAATTAACAGGGAAGCCAAACTGCTAGAAAAGGAGAAAAAAAGCACCATAGAGGCAGCAGGCAGTGCATACTCCCCCACTTTTTGTCTGGGGAAAGCTGGGCAGAGTCTGTCTTGGAAAAGCTGAGCTCCCTGGAGTTTTGCAAGTCTTTTTCAATGTTTGTTTTGTTTTGTGTTTTTTTCTTTTTCCCACTTTCACTCCCAACCCTTTTGAGTTTCACTAAAATGATCTATAGAAACATTTCTATGATCCTCCTTGGGAACACAGTTGTGGAAGCTGCACCCTATTTCAGGAGGCCCTTTACTCTTTGCAGCAACATGTATAAGTGCGAATTCAAACAAGTTGTAAGGCTGCACCCTCCCAGGTCCCACCCAGCCCCGCTGCTGGTTTGGTGAGTTCCATGTGCTAGACAATGCAGCTTTCATGTCGCATCCTAATTTGTGTTATTTATGTAGTCGGTGCTAAGCCTCATTGCACCCACTGGACTGGGGAGTGCGGGAGCAGCGGCCGTCGGAGCAGCAACAGCAGCGGCAGCAGCAGCAGGAATGAGCGGAGACGAAACTGCAACAGGAGGAGGCAGCTCTGCCTCTCATGTAAGAGAGCAGCACGTCACTGGCACCAAGGAAAGATGGGAAGAGCAGAGGCATCTCCTTTCTGGTGCTGAGTATGGAGCCATGGCAGCCGGAGGGGCTGAAGGCATGGCAGGTATCGAAGGCAAGACAGTGCTGGCTGGAGGAGCAGTCACGGTGGGAGCGGCGGGAGCCATGAATGAAGAATTTTTGAGAGACTACTTCACTGATGTAAGCATATGACCTGAGAATAACAATATTTTGATACTTGGTGTTGTGAAATGCTATTCATGTTATTACAAGCACAGATGAGTAGGTATGGATATATAAACAGTCCTGATACAGTGATCAATGTTGTGTACGTGTGGAGTTGGGAGCATTAAGAATTTTTGGATTAGAATGACCTGTGGGACAATGCTCGGTCTTGTAGCACTGGGTGCTTACAAGGTGTCCCACAGCAAGACCCTTTTCTCGAGGGAATGGGATTCAGAATATTCAGCAATGACCAAGGAGCCCCTTGCCCAGGAAGAAGCCATTAGAAAGACTATTTGATATAAATCTCAAGGATTAAGCACGTAAAACTGGCCTATAGGGAGGCACCTGTGACTCAGCATGAGTCACAGCTACAAACTTTATAATGGAGCAGGTTTTTGAAAGATAAGCCGTAGATGTCAAATGGCAGAGGGTGGGTCTGCATTTTCAAAGTAGCCCATGAAGTAAGTGGTGTTGGACTTGTCTCTTTGCCCAGTAGCCTGAGTAAAGGGCCATTCGTCAGAAGCCTATGAGGCACATGTTGCATTCTCCTTTCTGACTTTTTTATCTGGGTGACTCAGCCGTCGACCAACAGGCTATTCCTGCTCCTTGCAGCTATTTCTCTTTGCATAATGCCAGTTGTTAGTCCTCAGGCTGGTGAGTTCCTTATAGTAAAAGTTTCACTTCCATATGCCAGGGAATGTACGAGTTGTCCATCACCTTTACAAATAAAACATCTTCACACTCTGTAGCTGGCTGATGGTGCAGTTCTTCAGGGAAGGAGCTGTGCAGCTTTACTAGTACCACCTCAGGCCAGGGAAGGATTTGAGCTTAAAACTCTTGTGAATCTCCTGAGTGTTCTGGCTACTGGTCTGCTGGGTAAACAGATGCAACAGCAGCAATTCTGCTTTCCTTCCACTCTTTGTCTCAATACTAGGAAGCACAAACTTTAAGCATAGCTGCCTGCTGAAGCCCTGCAGGAGGGCTTCATAAAGGTCATACTAGAATAACCTTCAAAACTTTTGCAAGGCTAAAATATCTCAAATTACAGGAAAGGAAAAAAAAAAGACAAATTACCAAACAAAATAGATCCAGATGTATGTGGATTTTTGTAGAAGCATCCCAGGTAATGTGCCTCCTTCCAGGATCAAATGCAGTTAAGCATACAGAGTCAATTTGCATCTGGATATATACCACATTACACAGATGCCTGAGCTAATATGCACTGCAGAACTTCAAATGTGGCAGAAAAGTGGTTCTCTGCACAAGCCAGCAACCGCATTAGGTAAAGCTGGTTCAGCAGGCCCAGAGGGTTTGGCTGTCTTCACTCCCTGGAACGGGAGCTGTCGCGAGCATGTACACTGGTATTTGTGCCATCACCAGCAGCACCTCCATTGCGGACACTGCTTTCAGGCTGAGCTGGCCCTGCAGGCACTACAGTCAGAACCTGGGAGCACTCCTTGTTGCAAAGTGGCCTGCACAGAGCCTAAACATTTATAAACATTTATATGCTGAACTATGTTCCCATACTTATTAAGCCATTTAATTTTGTGATTTTTTTTCCTGTTGGGCTCCATGGGTGTGGTCCTGCAGGCTATGCTAGTGAAAAGGGCCATGGCAAGTAATGACATGTCAGCATGTACTCATTAAATCTGTGTTCAAATGTTAGGATACTCATAGGCGTGGTTTTGTCACTCTCCCACAAACACCTAGTTAGAGGTGAAGTCCATTCACTGGACCAAAATAAAAGCAATCTCCTTTGTGAAGTTGGAGCAGTGTCACAAATGGCAAAATTCCGGGTAGGAATAGCAGCATGTGGTGATAGTACCCAAGTTTTTCAATTTAATCTCAAATGTTTCTTTTCATCAAGTATACTGTCAAGTTCAGGCTAACTTCAAAATAAAGAACAAAAGCCCTTTTAGATACTTCCCCTACTTGGTTGACAGTTTCTGTGGGTTCAGTTAAATTTTCTTATTTTAACCTTTTAGACCGAGCATTACTGATTTTCAAATTTATTAAGTCTAGAGCTGAAATTAATGAATTTTTGCTTGCTTTTGTTTTCTGTCTGTAGAAAGCTGTCTCTTTTGCGGATGAAGATGAGACCCAAGCTGCAAACGACTGTCTCCTGGTTTATTCCCAGGGAGAGTCAGGCTCGCCCCACGGCTCCATCGGCTGCTGCAGCTTTATTGATGGTGATCTTGATGACCATTTTCTTGATGATTTAGGAGACAAATTTAAGACTCTAGCAGAAATATGCATAGGCAGACACATCAACATGAAAGACGGTAACTCCAGGAATGAATCAGGTTTCGGACTTAGTGACACAAAGTCACAGTTCTTAGATCAGCAAAACGCTTCCAGCTCCGAACAAGCCTTTGCCTCAGGCAGGTGCTTCCAGCCCACGGGCAGTGGCACAGAAGACACCATGTCCAAGGAGGTGGTCACGGAAACAACCTTTGCATCCCACTCTGGGCAACACGAGGTCCGGCCTCTTCCCACTGCCCATGCAGAGACCAATTTCGCCATGACGGAAACATCCTACTCTGCAGGGGCTCCTGCCCACTCAGCCAATGTCTTTCTAGACCCGAAGTTTAAGCAGAATGTAGTGGTGACAGAGAGAGTGCTGGCACCCGCGTCGAGCTTGCAGAGTATGGTGGAAATCCCTGATTTGCCACATGGAAGTAATCTGGTGGTTACGGAGAGGATGGTGAAGACGGAGGGCGCTGGGTCAGGAGTCCTGTTGGGTCAGGATCTCCCTGACTCCCAGTACGTCGTGGTGAGGGAGCGGGAGAGGGTGCTTGTGCCCGCTGCAGAGCGGGGCTCGCTCAGCTTCCCCGCTTCAGCAGAGGGCCGCAGCATGGTGGTGACAGCCTCAGGGACGCACAGCAGAGCCGAACAGGCAGCAGGTGCTGGCTGGGGAAGCCAAGAGCACATATTGATCACAGACTCCCTGTGTAACCAGGCGGGCTCCAACATTGAAGGGCCACCTCCTGCCAGTGCCACACTGAGCAAGTCTTCCAGGGTCACCAAGTATAGCACGGTGCAGTACACTCGCTCATAGCCTGGCCCCTGGCAGGGACAGCGGTGTCCAGCACCCTTGTGCCAGCATGTGTCTCGCCTTGGGCTTTTTCTTGAGACCCAGGTTTGGTGGAGCTTTCAGAATGACATGGACTTGCTTGCAGTAGCTTGTATAAATAAGGATTGTATCCAAGAAGCTAGTAAGTAAATCTGCTGTTGTTATGCAACATTGGCAGCAATGTTTTGAAGTGGAAAGATGTAGGAAATATATTTTTTCTTTGTTTTCTATTTTTGTAATTGCTTTTTATTATTTGGTTAGTGTAATAATACCACATAACCACAGCTGCGTAATTATAGGAAAGCAGAAAAAAAAATCTCAACTGTACTGATGGATTCACCCCTAAGAGGCACCAATGTCTCATTGTATGTTTGTCATCTATTACTTTCTGGGCCAGGGCAGCTTTTCCTGAGCCGCAGCTGCAGATCTCTGCACCTTGGTGAATTGATAAGAAATCTCTCCTGCCTGAGAAGGCCAAGCCATCAAAGCTTGTGCATCCTCAGGGATCCTGGAGGGATACCATAACTTTGGGTTATCAACATTTGTGCCTTAAGGAATCAGTACTTACATATTAGCACAGGAGTTAAAGAGAGCAAGTAGCAAAAAAGGTGAGAACTGCAATTCTTTTGGTACCTTGATGTAAAAATTCCATTACTTGGTGTGGGTCTAGGCTGACTTGGACAAGTAAGCATTTGCGATACATAGATTTTTCGCTGGGTCCTAATTTGTCCTTTAATGATGTATGAGAAACAGCCAAAACTGACCTTAGCTTCAGAGCCAAAGATTCAGTCAGTGGCTCTGCAAGCAGAGTTTACAGCCCTCTGACATCCACAGGATCTGATTTGCAAGTGCAATTAACTGAGTGATTTTAATTCTGTCTGTGAACTCACAGATACAAGCATAAAAGTGCAGCCTGATGTGTGTGTGTGTGTTTGTGTCTGTGTGTGTGTGAGGTTCTGCTGGTTCCAGGACCAGAGCTCAGGTGGCCTGTGTGGTGCCATATAATGGCAGCTTTCCTTAGCTCTGACAAGACAATAGAAAACTGCCTGTAATTGTTCAACACTTAAAATTACTTTACTTTCCATGAAATGTATGTGGTAAAAAGCAGAAGACAGTACTGCACTGTTTGGCACCATGTATATATGCATATGTAAATATTTATTTGTATGCAATTTGAAACATTTAAGAGTTAATTTTATAGAGAAAAATTGCCATACACTCCTTATGTTTTGTCAGAGTATAGAGAAGTATTTTGAATTAGGTATCGGTACCGTGTTTATCAGCAAGCTGCTCATATGTGTCTGCAAAGCCCATGTACCTACAGAGCTTTCTGGTTGTCTCCATCTCTCTTGGAGTTTTCCTGCAGCTGCAATGTTGTGTTTTCCACTTACATGTTTTGTCTTTGACTAGAAGTGCTTTCAGTGTATTTGACTTGAGTGATAAGCATATAAAGGTTGATTCAAAAATATAAACATAAAAAGTAGGAACTATGGCTTTGATGAACAGAGTGCATCTTGACAGACAGGCCATTACATTAGGTGGAGGAGTGCTTCCAGGCAAATCAAACTACTTTCTTGCTTGGACCTGTTGGTTATTTATCTTTTAAACTTCATTTTTAAAGTACCTGTATTTACTTTTAAGCAAGCATGCAGTTTTAAGTGGTAACCACTTTTTCATGCAGTTAGAGGGAGTGAACTTTTTTCTGAATTTTTAGTGGGGTATTTTTGTGCTTTTATGCAATCTTAAAATAAAGAACTCTACTGTATTTTTTTTTGTTATTATTATTCTTCATTCAGTTTTAAGATAGCTATCCTGGTGAAAAGACTGACTTTCCTATTGCAAATGAAAGCTTAAAGATAGAATGAGGACTGGGATTTCCCAAACAGCCTGAAGGAATATCTGAAAGACACAACTGTAATAAAAGCTGGCATCCTGCTGGTTTACAGATTATGAAAGAAACGTGAGTTCTACCTGCTGGTTAAGCACACTAAATTTTATAAGAACTTGGTGCAAGACGACAGCATCTGATCCACAGATTTACTGGGCTTTGAGTCAAACTCTTCTAATCAGTTTATACTTCCAAACCACATGGCATAAAATATTGTCTTAGTTTTATAGTTGCTAAAACATATAGTTGTTAATATCCAGAAGAGGATGTAAGAGTCAGGACTGTGTCACAGAAATCCTGACATCCCAGTGTATTGTTTATATATAAACTTTTTTTCACAGATTTGCTGGTGCTGTGAAGAGTCTGTTTGAATAGATTAGTTGAGAGTGAATCTCCATTATTTGTCTTAGTCTTGTACCAAAACTTTAGATGCTATCAGCATGTGCTAATCCTGGCAAAACATCTATCAGATTAAATAAGTCACTTCTAATGGGGCTGTGTTTTGTAAACGATGGTGGCTGGTGGGAGGAATGCACAGACCCAAACTAATGAAAACACCTGGTTAGCATCCAACCACTAGATAACCCTGACAGGGGGACTAGCCCTAGACACTTATCTTTGCCAGAGATGCCTCATTCTGACTTCAAAAGTAAAAACAAAGTCTGTAATTTTCTTATCTAAAAATAACAGAGCATGGTTATGCTGAAATACCAGTGTGACAGGGACTGTATCCACACTGCTCTGCTGTGATTTATGTTTCCTGTAGATCCTCACTAAGTGCGTCAGACTCCATGAGTGTGAACCAGCATGCTGCAACAAGGATGCAGCCATCCCCAACAGGAGGGCAAGCGCTGGTCCCGAGAAAGTATTTCCTTCATCGTGCCTTGGCATATAGCTGGATCCAGGCTAGACTTTGAAAGACAGGATGATCTCTTCCAGCCTTCATTCTTTCCTGGTAATTTGACCATTGTCCACCATCAAGAGTGTAAAGCCTGTTGGGGTTATCAGCAGTAAATCAGTTTTTAAAAACTTAAGTGAATCGACTGCCCTCCCCAGGAGAGAGATGGTATGTGTTTACAGCCTTGAGACATCCCAAAAATGCAGCACTCCTGCTTAGGATGGAGTAGAGCTAGTGGCTCTGGCTGTCTCCTCTGCTGGCTGCTTCTCCCTCCTGGTGGCCTTTGAGCTCCCTACAAGCCCAAAACGTAGTAGCAACCATCTGGTCTTCCTACCTTGTGGGCAGCAAAGCTGTCCTGTGCCTGGCACCAGTGCAGGCTTTTAAATGCATTCCTCCAGTTGAACCAACTTGGGTGAAAATCGGGAGGGAAAAAGAAAGAATTGGTGTCAAATTCCTTTTGCATGTGAGGGCATGAGGCTGGACCGAACAAGGTCCCTAGGGATTTAGAGTGTCAGTCAGATGCAGTGTTTGAGCCCACCTTGAAGCAGACAAACTGGGAGGGTCAGCCCCCCCAGTGCCTGAGGTCCTGTAGGAGCTCAGTGCCTCACGCAAAATTTGGCAGCGCACCCCGAGCTACAGGGTAGGCCCCGTACAGGATCTGGTTTTGTTGGCATGACAGGCAAAATGGTTCCTGTTCACCTGGGCCTGTTCAGGCTTTGTCCCAGGGGCCGCACGTGGAGGTGGGTGAAGGACTGAGGCTTGCAGGCACACATACCCCAGCCCTGCCCGTACTGGCTTGGGCTGGAGTCTTGTGGTGGGGTTGGCGCTGCCCCATGTGGCATAGCTGTGAGTGGTGGGGGCTGAGCACAGCCAAGGACTCAGGATTTTCGACCTTTCCTTGAGAGATTTGAACCCAATGCTGGGGTGCTCCTTGTGGGAATGGGCCTTACATCTCCCACAGCACAGTCCACACCTGTAGCTGAAGCTGAAGCACACACTCCATTACAAAAGCTGCTGTGAGTGATAGTTTGCATGGATTCAAGGCACAAGTGTGTGGAAGCGAAAGCCATTGGGGTTTACTGAATACACAGAAATGGCTTCCAGCTCTGGGGAAAGGTGGTAGCTGGGAGTCCTGGTGGGAAGACTCTCTTCCCTAGGCCTCCCCTTATGGTGATCACTGATGATGGGATATTGGACAAAAAGGACTCTCAACATGATCCAGGAGAGGCAGTCACTCGAGACAAAAGGACAGTAGATGAGGGAGGTGACTGGATGAGGAGAAACAGGGTGTTTTGCTTTCCCTGCCAAGAGAGCAATCATTGAATAAAAAACTAATGCAGAACAGGGCCCCGACTGCCAGATAAGCCATGCTCAGTGCCCCAGCCCTCCCATGAGAGCTTCTCTGCCAAGACACAGCAGTACAAACAAAGCTGGTGTGAGCATTGAACCTACAAAGCAGTTGCAGTCTCCAGTTCCCACTTTCTCCAGGTGGCCTCACCTCAGGAGCTGGCACTGCAGATGGCCAGATCTCCACAGCACATCTTGTTGCTCAGCACACTGACTGAAAATCAAACTCAGGACCACCCTTCCAAGAGGGAGTTAGATGGCAATACAGTCTATGCCGAACAGATGCTGAAATCCGCTCCCAGAATGAACACACTATTCAACCTCAGGTGTTGCCTCACAGAGCGTCCCCATGTCTGCCACTCTGCTACCTGCCTGCCATGAAGGACATCTCCTCAGGCAGTACTGAATGCTGGAGGGTCTTGGGTTTTGCAGTCCAAGGATATAGACAAAATAAGTTGTACCAGTAGTTGGTACCAGTAGCCCATGCCATCCTCCTCACTGCACAGAGTGCCAGTGCCACTGCCACTACAGCCAGAAAAAACACCAAGGTAGGCAAAGCTGCAGATGTAATTTTGAGGCAGAGAAGGGTGGGTTCCTCTTCCCTTATTTTGTAGGGTTGGTATGTGGGGAGGTTAGCTTCATTTTTACAGCTCCCCATTCATGAAGCCACTGGGGCTGCAATGAAAGGAGGTGTGAGAGTAGGGACCACACCTGAAAGTTGTATTTTTATTTAATATTGAGCAACTTTTTCGAGGTCAGGGAAACTTCCATCATTATCTTGTATTAGCCAGAGGAGCTCAGGTAGAGAGGGATTTGCACTATGCAGATGTTCCCTCTACTTCATTATTTTCTTTTAATTGCTGAAATATGTATACAAAGTGAAAGCGTTGGTTTTAAAATTGCCCTGAAACTCATTTCCTTGAAATACATACCAGAAAGTGTCTTCAGCCGAATAGTGGGAATGGCTCCAGGAGGTGCTGCAGACATGCAGGGGGAAAACCACGTAGCAAACATTCTATTTCTGGAGGGTGCTGGGGGTGGGAGGGTTTATAGCCCTCCCACCTGAGCTCCAAGCTGGTTTCTGACCTTCAATTCAAATGTTTCATCAGAATATTTCTCTTAGATCTGTTATCTCTAGCAAATAAAACTGAGATGAGATATCACCTCCAAGTGATTAAGCAACAAGCAGCATTGATTCTCTGGCTAATTATTATCCAAGAACTTTGGAGTGTGGCTAAAGTTTAAACCCTGGGAGAGCTCAGGAGTTTGAGAGGACAGTGGTGGTACCAACTGATGGGTCTCCCTCAAGCCTGGAATCTGGCCTCCTGAAGTACCTGACTATCCTTTGCTTGCTGGGAATGGGGTATCTGGGAGCAGCTGTGGGACACAGGATGGTGGCAGGCACTGGGCTGGTGGCAGTAGCTCAGTGACAGTGAAATGGCTAATGTAAGGCAGATTTATTTTATTTTTGTTTGATCTGCGAGCATTACCAATTACTCCTTTCATCCTTTCTTGAAAAGAAAACTAAAAGCAGAGCTTCCAAGTAGAAGGAATTATGTACTTATGGCATCAGCTTTTAGATGGAGCCAGATGACGTCTCTCAGATGATACATTGCACCTGATGTAACTCGCATCTGACAACACAGCTAGTGCTGGCGGGGGGGGAGACATGCTCTGTGTGCAGGGACCCTCACTGTTTCGCCGTTTATCATCCTGTGATCCACCTAACGCTTTTGTCCTGTAGTCAGCAAGACTGACTTTTGCAAAAGCAGGAAAGACCAAGCCTCTCACACTCCGTTTGTATCAGGACCCTAGAGAGTCACTGTCAAAATAATAGGTCTGTAAAAGAAAAGCTTATTTGTCATCAATCCTGCCTTTGTTTTGTTCCTGTAAGCAAAATCTAAGAGACCTGAAACACATATTCATACAAATATTTAGTTTTCCATAGTGCTGGTAGCTTGGAAAGGGGTTGTTCCTCCTCCCTACACTCTGCCTCATTGGAATAAAATATTTGCCCCTAACACAAACAAGCCAAACCATATCCATTCAGAGTTCTGTGTGAGTTTTGTTCAGGCATCTCTTAAAGCAAACAAGCAAATTAGACAGTGTCAGATAGGTAAAAACATAGTTGCCTCCTAAATGCCCCAAACACCTTTTTCCAGGTTAAATACTACCGTCATGAGTGGTGCTAGTGGAATTAGTAGCTGAGCTTACTGCGCTCTGGATAAATGGTTGTCGGCTGGGGCACATGAAGCACCAACTACGGTAGATAAACAGCTGGAGCAGATGTTAAGGATGTGTCCTGAATAAGGGGTGGAGGATCATTCTCACACCCCGGTTCTTCCAGTTAATGAGTATTTTAAAAGTTGAAACCAAATGAAACAAGTCCAAACAGAGTGATCCTATAGCATCCTTGAAGCTTTCAGTTAGGATGCTTTCATCAAAGAAAGGGAGGATAGGATGGAACTAAACACATCTTCTCTCATGTGAAAATTTCCCTTACAACTTGAATATAGGCAACCACCACTACAAACTGCTAATTTTTATGGCTCACTCTGCTCATGTTAACTTGTAAGATTAGTAGAAAATATTTGTGAAACATTCAGAATAAAACATTTTTGAAATACACAGAAAATCTCACCTGCCTTTAAATCTTTACCCCTTCCTGTTGTCTTCTCCTCCTTTCAAATCCAAGAAAATTCCTGCAGAGTGGTTTATAATTGAAAGAACACTTAAGTGCCTTGCAGCTGTTGAGCATAACATGACACTAGGAGCTGGGAAGACAGCCTTCACAAAATTTGCCTCATAAATTAATCCAGCTCAGTACAGAATTATAGTTAGATGTTCAATGATTCAGGAAGTCTTTTAAAGGAGATATTTAAGCAAACATTCTGCTAAAAAATCCCAAGCATTTGATTCCTCCACTAATCCACTCATTAGGGATGTTTCAGTGTATAATTTACCAAGGGTCTCACAATTTTATGATGATCCTACAAATCCCACTGGTCACTTCTGGTGCCATCTGGCATCCCACTGTACTGATTTAGGCTGGGATAAAGTTGATTTTTTTCATAGTAGTTCCTATGGTGCTACGTATTGGATTTGTGATGAAAACAGTGTTGATAGACTGGGATGCATTAGTTATTGCTGAGCAGTGCTTGCACAGCATCGAGGACTTTGCTGCTTATCACATTGCCTGGCCAGCAAGTAGGCTGGGGATGGGCAAAAGGTTGGAAGAGGACACAGCCAGGACACTACACACACAGTGCAAAATCCAAAAAGAAGGGCAGAACATGGTGCTGTCCCAGAGGGTCTTTACTTATTTTTCAGATATCCTCTTCAGGTTTTTCTCTGAGAAGGAGTATTCTGCCCAATGACAAAAAGAAAAGAATAATACTTTCGAAGCAAATGAATGGAGCAGAAACATTCTTGATGTGATCTGGTGTGAGAAGAAAGAAAATAATTTGAGGTAGAAAGCTCCGGAGCAGTGAGGTTCTGTTGTAAAGATGATTTTAGGTTCCCGAAAAGCTGATTTATTGCATCAGCTGAAGTTTGGGACTAGCAGAAAAGGACAATGTGACACAATATGTGATGGTGTGGAAGAAAGAATGAAGTTGTTATTTTAAAAATTGCTTTGGGAGGAGAATGTGCTGAACATACCGCTCGGTCTGAGTTTACAAAATTATCTGCTGTGTGTTAGAGAGAAATAATCTGTGAGGAATGTTTGCTGCACTGGAAGGAATTTATACCATAAACAAATTAGCAGCTAGTACCACCAAGGTTCATTTCAGAGAGAGCCTCCTTTGAGAAGCCCTGCCCCTCAGATAACCCCTCTTTGCTTTTCTCCCACATCTACCTTTTCCTGCTGTGCTCTATAGCCAGATTAAGGGATCAACAGGAATCAAAATACTCCACCGTGCCGCCTACTCATCCAGCAGACTCAGTGCTTTGTTGTTTAGATCAGTGTGAGTTTGACACCCATCTGAGTGCACTAAGTTTGTTGGTGGAGCTTTAGGAAAGAAATTCAGGCTTTCAAATAGAAGGGAGACCTGTCTTCAGCACTTTTTTTCTTTGTTTACATTGGTGACAGAATGATTTTTAGTTTTTTACAGCTGGCTCTGTCTGCCACAACAGATAAGCTTCTCAATCACAGCGACAGAGGAATGGCAGACATTCTCCCTGGTGTCGCTGAAAAGAGAACTGATTTATTATCTTTCTTACCAACAGACGACCAGCTACTCCTCTAGAGGCACTTTCTTGAAGTTGGTGAAAAATCCCAGGGGTGGAAGGTGGAGGCAGGCGGGTTCCTGAGGCCACCAGGCGGCAGCCTGCGATCGCGAGTGTCCCCTGCCTCCCGGCACGCAAAAATCCCCAGTGACATTCGGGATGCTGGGAGAGGGCCGGGTCACACGGCGGTACCCAAAAAAGCGGTGTTGCAGATGCCCCTGTGAGGGGTGGGCAGCACAGCGGCTGGCAATAAAAACCTTAACACCCAGAAGCGCGATGCGACAGCCAGCGAGGCTTTTCTGGCATTGTTGCATCTGAAAGATTTTTCATTTGGTTAGAAAGACATCTTTACTGACATTAAAAAGAAACCAGTTGTGCTCAATAAAACCCATGGGAATAAAGAACAAGCTCCTGGACTGCAATACAGCCTCTTTTTTCTAGTGTTTTCTGTCGCGTAGGTAACAAATCACCTCCAACGAATAATGATTTTTCTGTCTTTGTCACTGATCTCTTAAAGTAAGATGTTCTCTGACAGCACACCAACACTTCCCTGTTCTCAAAGGATGAGTCCCTTAGGAAGCACTTATGGCATTTTTCTTTCAGAAGTTTTGACACGTTTTGTAATGAAAAGAAAAACAATACTTAACCTGATTAATGGAACTGCAGCTAACTGCAGCTAACTGCCCTGGGGGAGCAGTAAGTTTCCTTATTGGTCTTATCATCAAGTAATGCCAGAGTGAAGTCTCTAGCAGCACCTCTCCATCCACTTTTCCTTCACTCTTCTTCCTCTCAGTTTTGCTTGGTTTTAACTGGAGGCAGCTCTACCAGCATGCTGGGCTTATATAGGTGGTGAGGGAAAATAGACATCCCAGCATCCCAGTTCACTGTGTGATGGTTTCTGTATGACTGTCACCCTAAGTCAAAAAGAAAAACTGATTGGTGACACCTTTAGAAAAGAGACCTATTAGGGATGTGGGATTTTTTTCTAATAGCAAAAATTAAGAACGGGTCCAGAAAAAAAATTGCACAGAACTGCACAGGATGTCCCCTCCCACAGAAAGCTAACAGTCTTGTTATGTGCTATGCAACACAGTGCATTTTTCATTCCTTTTACCTCTCCTTACTTTGTAGGCTTTCTTCTATCAGTGCTTCTTTCTTTCATGGCCCATCCTTTCCATCTCACTACGCTGGAAGAGTCATAAGAGGAGACTAGACTTGAGCTAGACTCAGGACTAGACCCTATTTGCCACAAAGGCGCTATTATGTTTGCTTCAGCAGGTAGTTTCCTCAGTATCTAGACACAGGCACCACAAGAAAGTCCAGCAATTCCTTTTCTTTCTGAGCAGACCTGAGCCTGGGATGAGGGGCAAACATAATTCTAATGGGAATTGCTATATTAATCATAGCAGTCATAGAGGGAAATGGATGTAATTAAAATGTCAGGAACAAACTAGTCACCTTGTTATAACTGGATATGCTGACAAACAGCAAGGCTGCCATAGTCCTAGTCATTTAGTTTTCATGGGTGCAAGGAATTTAGTTCTTGATAACTCCAGTCAAAGATGGAGTTTAGACTAATGCAGATGACTAATCACGAAAACAGTAAGATGTCTGCAGAAGTGAAAAGAGAATGCTCTTTCTTTTTGAAGGGTATCTTTTTTCCCTCCACAGTGAGTTGAGATGAAGGGTGTTACCTGATCTTAGGCAAAACATTTTTTTTCCTCCAAAAGCAGACTGCTCATGGGGGCAATCTGTGCATGTCACTGCTCAGAAGTACACGCTGGTCCCTCTGCCTGCTCGCTTCTCCGCTCTCCACCACCTCCACATGGAAGCTCTCCCAAGCCCTTACTTCTGGACCGACCTCTGGGCAATCCCGTGATGAAGTCATTGCTCCCCTTTCAGACTGAAATCCCAAAGAACTGTGTGTCAGAACTGAAGATCCAAACCGGCTCAGATGGGAAGGAAAGAAAGGGAGCAACCTCCTGTCCTCATCCAGGCCGCTGTGCCAAAACAAAAGAGCCGCAAGGGCTGCAAACACCTCCTACAGCTTTCTGCTAAGGATGGAGAGAAATCACAACCAATTCTCTTCTTCTAGTCTGAAGGAGACTTATATATGGGAAAAATCTGTTGTGGGGTAGGAACTGCAAAGTGAATGTTTGCCTTGTGTTTGATCAGCTGAATTAGAACATCCCAGGAAGAAGAGTTCCATTTTTGGACCCACTACTCTAGTCACTAGCTACCCCCATGTGGCTGCTGATCTAAAACTGATCTTAGCAAACACAGTGTCCTGTTTAAAAACAGCATAGTTATGTCCAAAGAGAAATTACATGCATACCTAAGGCAGAGTGGAATGACAGGAGAATTAGACAACCTCTTCAGAAAAAATGACAGTGAGTATCCATTCCTTCTAAAATCTGAAACAAAAACAAGCAAGCAAACAAATGCATTCTTTGCAAGAGGCTCTGTAAAGCAGGATGTACATCAAACACAAGGCCTTGAGTAAGCACATGGGCAGCACATGTTTAATGTCAGCTACAGTTTAAAACACAGACACTGCCCCAGAAAATGCTATTTCAGCGTCATTTTTTTCCTGAGTTACTGCTTCCCTGGGAGACTCAAGCATAAAAGACATTGAAAATATCGGTCCCCTGGAAAGCAAGTGTATTGATAGGGCAAGAGGTAATGGCTTTAAACTGAAAGAGGCTAAGTTTAGATTAGATATAAAAAAGAAATTGTTCACCATAAGGCTGGTGAGGCATTGGAACAGGCTGCCCAGAGAAGCTGTGGATGCCCCATCCCTGCGACTGTTCAGGGCCAGGTTGGATGGGGCTTTGAGCAACCTGGTCTAGTGGAAGGTGTCCCTGCCCGTGGCAGGGAGGCTAAAACTAGGCGATCTTTAAAGTCCCTTCTAACCCAAACCAGCCTATGATTCTGTAAACGTCCCACAGAATGGCATTGCTATACATTGCTACTTTCTGTTTCTGTGTTTTATTTGCATGACAGTCTGTGTCTATTACCTCCTGAAAGTGTATTCATCTGTTTACCTCTTTCCCTCTACACATCCTTCCCTTCTGTTGTTTTTGCAGCTCTTGTTTCTGACCATCCCTCCATGCCAATCCTACCTTTTACTTCCATTTTAGCCAGGAAATTCTTCTCCCCTTCCCTGCTCTTATTAAATGCTCAGCTCTCTTTCCTTCCTTCTTCTCAGTCTGAGGGACAGGTCTCCACAAGGCTCTGCCCTTCTTTCTGCCTCGTCTTCCTCGCGTGCTTCTCCTCAGTGCAGCTTTTCCACTTAAAATGGTCTGAACTGCTTTCCTACATTAAGAGGTCTTTGCTTCTCATGCATCTGTGAATGCACGTGCTGTGCACGACCATCCCCTCTCCCCAGCTGATAAATTACATCTCCTTGCCAGAAATTCTTTCTGTCTGCATCCCCGACAGCAGCCAGCTGTGCTGTTTCCTGATTTTTCCATGCCCTTTTCACTGATTCCCTCTCAAACTCCACTCTAAGCAATTTCTGCCAGAGGTTAACCCTTAACATTTAATAATTACTTTGGCCACTCAGGTTTGTTTCTTCCTTCACTTTCTGAAGCTGCTTGACCACTTTCGCTTGAGAGAGTGGAACCGTGTTGGCTGGGAAAAGAGCAAACGGGCAACCTCTGAAAGCTCTGAACTCTCTAAACCATTTTATACACTCTTTCCTGCTTTCTCTGAAAATAAACCATTCAGAAGGATGAGGGTAGGACTTTAGTTTCTGAGACCCCTTCCCCAAAGAGCAGAGACCCTCGGGGTATCCCAGAAGGCAGAGACACCATGGGATGCAGAAGCTGAGGGTGGAAAGGTAGAACCAGATGTTCAGGATTCTGACCAACCCCTGAGGTTAACGGATGTGTGGAGGGGTGAGGGTTGAGTAGGAGCACAGCAGCTAAAAATCAGTTCTCAAATAAGTAACTGAAATGTATAATTACACAAGAGCACTGAATAGAGGTTTGTGTTAATCTATGATCCGATAATCTTCTTTCGTTGCCACTTAGCAACAGAATTACAAACTGAGGATGGAAAGCCTTAAGGGTGAATTAAAATTCCTGTCTTTGTTGAGCAGAGAGGAGAAAAGGTCCCTCTCTGGGCAAGCACAACAGGTTTTCCAGGTACTGGCTATATTGTGCCTTTTAGCACTACCACGCAGACACCTGAATTTCGAGTTGCCCAAAGTCCAGCTCACCTGAGTGAACAAAATTGTTTATAAGAATTAGCAAACTTTACTCACAGAAACACAGGATTAATCCGAGCAAATACATCCACTGACTGTGTTAAGATTATACTCATAAGCAGGAGGAATGTAGAAAGAGGGACCAGTGGGCCAAACCTGCTGCACTGGAAATTACTCTTAACTAGTGGACAAAAACAACAGTCATCACACCTCTTTGGGGATCCACAACGTCACAGAGATCCTCACAGAGTGGTGCAGGAGGGTGTTATCCTGCTGCCATGATCTCTACCCAGAGCCACTGGCCTTCATCCTCCCATCTTTGAGAGACACTCTGCACCTGACAGAGTGCCAGCCTGCCTCAGCCCTCTCCCCGCTTCAGCTGTTTTCATGAACATCAAAAGAAGTGTTAGATTTAGATGTCTATCACCATGTTTGTTATGTTTCAGCCTCTTTTTTCCACCTCCTTCTTACCTTTTTTCCTTCCTCTTACATTTTTCGTTCTTCTTCTTGCCTTTTTTTCCTTTCCTGTGCTTTTTCACTAAAGAGTCTGGAGCAGCCAGACAAGCTGTCATCCTTTGCAGTGTTGCTATGAATCTGCAGGCAGGGAGGCAGTTAAAAGACATTTCTACAAGCTGCTTGACAGTCAGGCTCAACCACATCTCAGAGGAGCTGGTAAGACTGCACACCCTGCTCATCACTCAGCAGACTCTCCCCATAGTCCAGCTCAGATACCTTTTTCCTTCTTTGCATGTGTCATGATCATCAGAGACAAGACTCCAGTGGTGACAGCTTCTTTCCACCTTGAGCAATTTGTTCCCTGCACTGCAGAAGGGATGGGCTCCCATCCCAGCAGCAGAGACAGGAGGTGTTCCAGCCAAAGGGCGACAGACCCAAGGGTACTCTTAAAATGAAAGTTTAATTTAATGTTTACATTTTAAAAGGATTAATTTTGCTTTGCCAGGTTTGTTTATCTTCAGTGAAGGACATGGCTTTTCTTTTTTTTTTTGTTACAGTGATGTTTTGCTCTGAAACTGAACAGCCAGGACCTGCCCAGGACAGACCCACTAACAGAGTCACTTTGTACACAACATGACTCTGTTCCAGGTCACTGGAGCTGTTTATTCCTCAGCCAAACCAACCGTGGTGGCATGGGTCTGGTCAAGGGGTCTGCAGAGCTCCACAACTGCTGGGTGCCCCGCCATGGGCCATGGGGCAGGGTCCCTTTGGGAAGGAGCTGACAGGCAGGCAAATGGGAAGGGCAGAACTGGGCACTCTGCTACCTCTCCTCTGCTCTTTTTGGGTGGTTGGGTGAAAGGAACAGCCAGAGGAGTGCTGGTTTTCAAAAGAGCCCTGGGGGCAGTTTCTCAAAGTGATTACACCTGTGTTGGTAGATACTACTACTTATGGCTCTCTGCAGGAAATAAACCCACCGTTCCCAAGCCAGTTGTGTGTATGCAGCATGCAGTTGTGCATGCCACTGCAGGCAGAGCTGAGGAAAAGTCTTATAAACCATGTATACCTCAGTGTATTCATGCACAGAGTTTTCCCCTACTTCTGTATGCCAACCCTGGGTTTAAAAAAAAAGAAACAAAAAACAGAAAAGGACAAATTGCTGCAGAGAAATGAGTGTGGCTAGCAATTACACATTTTTCCTGCTATTTACAGCCTTCCTTATACAATGGTATAAAGAAGGAGCTAAATTAGTATGTGTTCCTTTTTTTATGTGACTTTTTGTACTTTGTGGAGGAACTTTAACAAAACCATCAAGCTGATACTAATAAAAGATCTACAATTCTTTCTAGAGTCAAATATTCCCTAGATAATAGTCGTGGGCTGGAGTTATTTGCTGGTTTTGCCCATCTCAGGCTATGCTCCTTTCATCATTTGTCAAAGACTAAAGTACCGACTTGCTGAGTATCATCTTTAAAGAGAAAGCTAAAATTTGCTTTTTCCCTGTCACCAGGAGCCCAATAGCTAATGGTGTCAAGCTCATGGGAAATCATCAACATAAAGTAGTATCCAATAGTGTAGACAGGTCTAATACTGAGGACAGAGAGAATCTTTTAAATCGTATGAAGGAAAGCAGAATAAAGAAAATCATCCGGAGTTCATAAATCTTTTGTCCTCTCTTGAAGGAGAATGCTAATCGGCAAGGGCGGATGAGGATTTTGATCTAACGTTTCAAAGCATTTTGAGGGACCAAGCGATCCTAAAGGCTTGTCTATTTGGTTACACTCGAGAACGAGTTAAGGCAGCATGTGAACATGAAGTGTGGTAACAATTCTGCTAGGAGTGGGCAAGCTGTTAGCTGTGGTGCCTTCTCTGGCCTGCGTGGAAGAGGATTAAAATTCCTTTGAAACACGCTTAGAGGGGAAAATCACAGAGATGAAGGGGATTAAATTAATTTAGTTTACCAGTACATATTTTCCTAAGCTGGTTTCCAGTGGCTCCAACACTATGGGCTGTGATGCAGTTTCAGGAGGACATGGGATGCTGTGCACTGCATCCTGCAGTAGTGAAGAGACTGTAGTACTGCCATGCAAACAGGAGGGCACTACCTGGCAGATGCCCTTGGGCAGGAGGTCTTGTGGGGCCCCAGATCAGCTCTGCACCAACACTGGAGCGATGAGGAGCAGGAGTGGTCCATGAGCTCTGGTCTTGGAACTGCTGTTAGAAGGGCCACTAAAACAGTCACAGCTCACACTATAAGGATCCCACATTTTCTTGGATTACTCTCATCAGGCGGCACAGAATTCCTCAGAGATTTGAAAACCCAAACTCAACCTCTGTAGGAAAAAATGTCTCGAAAGGTAAAACACAACCTAAGCATGTTTTACTGGTATATTCTACAGCACAATCTGCGTTATAGGATTTATAGATTTTAGAGCCAAGCAAGGAAAAGGGTTTTAGACTAATTGCCTGAATACGAAAGACCTGTGGCTTATATTGAAGTTGAGTCATTGGTATATAGCACTCAGTGGACAAACATCCAGTGTCAAGGGATCCTTTGGACAGCTCTGCTACTAACTTGAATTGCTGCATGCAATGAAAATGAGCCTTTATAGAAAGTTGCTTGGACCTCCACACCCCATGACAGTGAACAGTGGAAATAATTCCACAATAGCTCCACGCTCATCCAGTGCTGTTGATCACTCCATTTTTACAGTGGTTTTTTTACGCAATATTTAAAATTATTATTGGACTCCAGATTTGTAAAACAAGGTGTTGGAGTCAGGAACTCAAACTTCCTACCTCTCTGACTTGAATACAGGTATAAATCTTTTTCCCTGACTATAGGAGAGCTCTGACTGGCTGCTGTAAGCCAGCTACTGTTTAGCCCCCTGGACACCACATACTGCATGACACATAGAGGGTCTGCTCAATAAGGTGATTGTTGTTCTGTATGAGTTTGTCCTAAATACACAGCAGGCCTCCACTTTGTTATTATTATTAATAATGCATCCCTGGATGCAGAACAAGTCCTGAACAGTCCTATGACTGAATAGTTTCTCAGCAATGGTATGCAGTGAGCCCACATAATATGCAGACCAAGAAAGAGAAGCTATATGCTTCGCAGGAGGGACATACAGAGCCACAGGGCAGGGGTAAAATACATACACCGACTACAAAAAGCAGATTTCAGATCTAGGACAGTGGCGCAAGGGCCACACATACAGTTAAGTTGTAGCCTCAGCTGATACAAATTTTATTTTTGTGCTACAAGAGGTGTTCTGAACCTAGTTCAGAGGCACTGAGCAAAGAAACTGCTATTTTTATCCTCAGCAAGTGTTGCACTGAACTATTTACAAGCTTGCATTCTATAAACGTGAGCATGTACCTGTAAGTGATCAGAATTCAGCCTCCCAGCTTGGCTGGCAGTAGGCAATGTGGTTATAACTGCAGAGGCTTCATCAGGAAGAAGAATACACATGTTGCATTTGTTCATCCGTTTAAAGCAGCAATCTGTGTTTGCAACTATGTAAGGCAGACAGCACTTCATACAGAACACATACTGGAGAGTTTGTGTATTTACATATATGAAAACATACCCGATCTAGATTTGCCCTTACAGTATATCAAATCATGACTGCCAGTTAATCTCCTGTTGACTTACGTAGTCCACAGCATTTCGAAGTGTACAAATGATTTTTTGACCGAGGTGGTACAAACCTAGCTCAACTTAATGGCAACGTGGTGAGAAGCACTAGGAATCTCATAGCTATTCATATTTTTTCTATTGTATGCCTTCAGCACATATTTCCTACCTTGCTCACAAAGTTAGCTTTCACATCTACTGCAGGTTTAACCAGCAAGAGCTTTTGGCTCAGATAAGCTGCTCTAAGAGTAGTGGCTGGTCTACAATAGCTATTGACTCTTTTCTTTTGCTTGTGCATCACATTGTCTGCTGGTTCTGTGGCACAGAAGCGTCTAGACTTCAACAGTTTTTCTTCTTGAAATGTTGTAGTATACTTTATTCTTAAAACTTGAGAGAGAGAAAAAATATTTTAAAAAATCATCTAGATGTTATTACTGTATTGTACATAAGGGTCACAATCTGCCCTGTTCATCTCCTTTTCAGATACTTCTTTCTTTCTCTCCCTCAAAAGATACAAGTTTTTTTTCCTCTCAGATCCATTTTCATGTGGTACACCCAGACCACTGACACTGGTAAATGTATTTGGAAGCTGATGTGAAAGCTCAGTGAAGCCCATGGTACTTACAGGAACACTGTTTATGAGATAAAATGATTAGCACAGCATTTCCTCGGAGCTTTTGGCAGGAATCAGTCACCGGCTGAATTAGTAAAAAGAAAGGCATAGATGTGTGACTGTCACTGTAGCTTAGTAGCTTCCCACTCAACAGCGTGCTCAGTGGATCGTATTCCAGGGCAGACGGGGATCTTATTCCAAGGTGGGGCAGATTGGCAGGAGGGACATAGAGACCAGGCAGCCCAGGAAATGTGACAGGGTGTAAAGGCACCCATGGGTGCACAGTGACAGTTCACATCTGAGCTGCACGCAGATGAGCCCATGCGGTGATCTATGTATACCAATCTCCACTAAAGAAAGAACTGAGTCACTTAAGTGACATTATAGAATTAACTATAGCCAGAATTAACTATTAGCCATCAACCGATGGCTAATTTAGCCCTGTGCAAATTTGAAGAAGCTTTTGAGTAGACTACCCAGGTGTCCCTGCATGCTGGAAAAACAGCCATTTCCACACATCTATTTGTATTCAGGAACCAGGATGAAGTACCTTAGACTCAGCATTTTACAATCTTGAATAGCAAGATGCTGAGCAAAGTACATAGCTGCAAGAGCTTTAGCAAATATATAGATAACCTAAGAAAATATTATAATTTAACCCTTCAGAATCTTTTTGGTGGTCATAATAGCTAGAGGAAGATTTTCATTGTCATGTCTGATCAAATTATTCATTTGACATCTGTAGTCCACTGAGAATAAATTGAGAATTTATGGAGATTCCCTTAAAAAAATGTCATGGCTTCTGTTAATGTTTTTTGTTATCAGAAACATTGCATCATGTTGTAGATTTACTGTGTATCTCTTACTGTAAGAAGGGAACAAAAAATAAATTTATAACCTAAACCATCTAAGCATTTTGCTAGGAAAGAAATTGACCTTTAAAAATATTGATCTCATGGCAAGTTCCAAGCATCTTTCAGCAGCAGGAAAGGTTAAGGCATCAGGGCTGGCACAAGGTTATGCCATCAGCATTGTGTATGAATCGATTTGTTGTTTTATTTTTTGCAGCCACTCGTCTAGACTGATGGATTAGTATGTAGACATGAATACATATTAAAGTTAAAGAACAGAAGTCTGTTTTAGAGGGATCATGGGGGCTATAGGGGTAGCTAATGAGGTAGGACCTCGTGGTGATCAGTACCCAGTGACCTTGGGACTTAAACACTTCAGAGCAAAAGCCTGCTGAGATGTGCAGGTGCCAGGTGAATTCATACATTACAAATGCCCCAAAGCAACAATCATCTATTTAGACGTTGCTTTTTTTTGGACTTTGGACTATGTCCCAGGATGCTCCCTGGGCATAAACTTGGAATGATCAAAAACTGTGATTTTATACCTGAAGCTCCACTCAACCCATCTGTCTTCTAAATTGTTTTTTAATAGTTTACGCTTCCTCATTTTCAAATTATATGGATTTGATATAGGATACAAGATAAGGATTATTTTCTTATTTTTATGTTTAAGATGAGTAGTGTTTCCTGACTTCCCATTAAAAAACGACAGTGTTAATCTTCTGAAAAAAAGATAACTGAGAATGAGTATTAAAACTCTAAATACATACTCCTCATAGAAAATCAAAATGAGCAGCAGGCTGACAAACATGCACACATCACGCACACCTGAAATGCCACTGTTTCTAATGTAATTCTTTACAAATCGAAATTCAAGCTCAAACATGAACATCCCTGAGCACATTTTTTAATTAGAAAAGTATTATCTCTGGCTTTGCAGAGGGGGAAAATGTTACATAATTAGCAAATAGTGAAATCAACAGAAAATCTCTCGCTGGCTTCAGCAGTTACTGCATTGGGCACTCGCTGACTTGCCAGAGCTCTGCCACAACAACTCAGCGGCAGATACCTGGAGTGAAAATCAAAGAGTTCTTGACTCTAGTTCAGAAAACTCAGGCAAACTTCTTTGAGATGTAAATCTCAAGTCTTTTCCTGTAAGTCCCTGTGGAATGTTACTCCAGAAAAGTGAAAGAAGGTGACGCATTCAGGTCTCTATACTATAGAAAGCATTTTTTCAAAGCTCAGGAATTCGTTAATTCTTTGGAGAGTGCTAGAGAAATCTATCCGGATTACTGAATGGCTTATTATCTATCAGCCCCTTTCACTCCAGTGTCACAGGAGAAGCTTACAGGTTTTTATGGTCGAAGTCAGATTTTCCAGCCTGTCTGAGCATTTTTGTCATGTAGAAGCAGTTTTCTTTCTAAATAAAAACAAATAAAAGGGAATGGAGCAGAGAATAAGGAGCTTATCTATGTAAAACAAGTATAAGTGTGAGACCACATGGAAGAGAAAGAAAAATACTGTAGAGCAGTTGGAAAAATCCTTGACATAAACAAGAGTATTAGTGGGACATGTTTATTCTTGACCTGAACACTGTAATGCTTCCAAGCAGGGAACATGCTTTCATTAAAAATAGGCATTAATTCTAATTCTTCAGAGATGAACTTCAACTGATGTGGAATTCAGATAAGCCTTAAAGCATTTACATATTTGAGGATTATCTCATTTTTTCCATAAATGGGGGTCTCATACTTCTTGGCTTCCATGAGGCTGAGGTTACTGTGTACACCAGGGACTCTTTGCTCTTCTCCAGCCCCCTAAATAGCCTTATGCTATCCCTGTATTAGCTATGCAACCCCTACTATTTCTTCCACACCAGGATTCCTAAATATCCCTTTCTGAGGAGTTTTCAGTTACTCTGTTTATTCTTTTTTTTTTTTTTTTTTTTTAAAGCAGGGCTTTTATGCTATCGCTCTGTGCTAAGGCTCTGTGTTGCACCACTTTCCTACTAGCAGTCTCTGGGAGCTGCCCTGTTTCCAGCTCCTCATGGTAACTTCCCTGCTCCTTCAGAAGGCCTAGAGTTTCCCACTTACTCCTCCATGCTCAGTCAAGTCACCTTGTCATTTCACATTCCCTTTTTTCTTTTTTTTTTTTGGTCTGGGTTAAGTTCTTCAGTTCGTGAACTTCAGAGTCCCATTGCACAGAAAAGGTTTAACAACCATAGACAACACTCAATCAGTACTTGTTGGATGCTCAGCAGTTACTCATCCCCTTTTTCCTCTTCCCTGCCACAATCACAGATTTTCAGTCTCCACCAAGGGAGAATCATTCTTCCCAGCCAGCTATTCCAAATTCCTGAGCCCTCACACACATTTTATGGAAAGCACCAGCATATTGTGCTAATAGATCGAGGCTGACAATGGAAGGAGGAAAATCAACCTATCGTTGGTTTCACTGGGCTGTAGTAACTTTAAACTAGGTTCATATGGGATTTTATAGAATTCTGTATAAATTCTAGATGCACCATGGCCTTCCAATCAGAGTAATAATAAAGAATTTTATTTTTTTTTTACGTTCTTGCTGAGTTCACTTGTATCTTAGACCTTAGAGAAATAACCTAATTATCTGCAAAATGTGTGAATGGAGATTCACAAACACATAAAGTGTAATTTCCCTTCAGAATGATGCTCCTGCTAACAGCCAAAGCATAGCGAGAGTTGAAAAAAATAGCAAATGAAGGAGAAGAAAGAAAACAAAGCAAAACAAAACAAAATGTTTGGGGTTAGAATTTTGCATGCTCCTTATTCACTTTAAAAACCAGATGCCAAAAGGTCGATGTTATAAAAGAGGAAATTA
This sequence comes from Pampusana beccarii, assembly GCA_013399365.1. NCBI lineage: Eukaryota > Metazoa > Chordata > Aves > Columbiformes > Columbidae > Pampusana > Pampusana beccarii. The sequence continues at coordinate 409,161 of VWYH01003417.1, forward strand.
AAATAGATAATATGGCCAGCTGAAATGTACTATCCCTCTAGACCTGATTTTTCAGAAACTGCTACCTTGCAGGAAAACCTAGGAAAAATAATTATTTTTTTTAAGTATTTCTCCTATTCTCACACGCAGGCAGGTGCCAATATCATTAGTTCCTTGGCATTATTTCCTTGCAGAACAGCTGACAGCAAATGACAGGACAGTCTACTTGCATTAGAATACAAATAATTTCCTGACATACAAAGCTTTAGTGCTTCAGATAAATATTTACAAACATGAGAGGAAAATAATGAAGTCAAATGTCAATACACAGATCTAAGAGCAGTATTTACTTTTCCAAGATCTGAATACAATCCACAAGCACTGGATTGCAGCATGATTCGTTACTGCTGGGCACCTTGCATTGACTTTTACATGCACGCAAAGTAAGCATAGAATGCTATCTACATACCAGCTTGCTTTGCTCTTAGTGCAAAGGGCACTTTGATCCCAGTTTAGGAGATTACTGTAATACAGATTTTTTTCAAAACCCAACTTTGCCTGAAGAGAGCAACTGCATAAAGCATACTGAAAGCATGAAAGACGCTGAAGAATACCATCTACCACTTCTCTTTATGACCTTCATGGTAATCCTGTTCAAGGTAAGAAGTAAAATTGCCTTTTGTTAGAACACTGTGAAATCAGTAAAAACTAAGTGTGCCAGCTCCTGAGAACAGAAGTGTAGCCTCAGGCTGGTTTAGGACACAGGGAGAAGGAAATGTCAAACAGGGCTGTTTGTCTTCCAACTAGCACAGGGTACAGTATGGGTAACTTCTATGTGATGCAGCTGAAGAAACCCAGCTACAGCATGCCTGCTCCCCCACTTGACATCTTCTCCCAGCTTCGGCTGGGGCTGAGTTCACCCCTGAAAAACCTTTTACTGAAATGTACGTTTTAGAGCATAACAAATAACATTTCCAGCCTAATAAGAGTTTGGCAACTAGAACATTAGCTAGATGTTAACATAAACTACCAGTCCATGCTAGTTGCCTTGGCTCATTCTGGGATACATGGAGCAAGACAGGACTCATTTCACTTTTCTGAGACCTTTATCTTCCCAAGGGGACAGATGTCTCCAGGCATCTTCCCAGTGACTAAGAGGAAATGTCAGTGTCTACCTAAAGACTAGGCAAGATGAATCCTCAGGAACCTCTGGTGAGAGGCAGATGATGTCAAGCAGGAGAACTGCTTGGGAATGTTTCCCAGCATGGACCATTTGCATTGCTTGAGACAGACAATGCACAAGCTCCATCACCCATATACTGAGTCTGCATCTACGTGTGGGAACTGGTCTTCAGAAAGCACTGAATAGATTGGGAAGAAACACAGACCAGGTGCAGAGAAAGCATTGGGGCATTATCGTGCACAACCTGAGGGCAAGGTAATGAAGATCTCCTAGAATTGGTTGGATTTCTGGGCAAGCAAAGGTCATTTACATTATTTTGTGGAGGGCTTTCTATGAGCCTAATCTCCCCAGGCAAGGGTCATGTTTGTGTGCGTTACTTATTCTCTTTGCTCTGGTGATCCTGCGGTCCTTCCATTGACTGTAATGGCAGTGCTATTCATTGACTGACTTTAGGACTGGACTGTTTACTAAGCAAATAATCAGACTCAGCAGATTTGGAGTCATATGGGCACCCAATAAGCAGCCTGTTTTTCTGTCGGATTGGCTATAAAATCCCAAATCCCCTCAGCTCATAGCTGCTAGCGCCGAGGCTCACTCACAGCAAACAGAATGGCCTTTCACTCTGTGCTCTTTGTTTTCTTAGCTGGACTGGTACTTTTCTCTGAAGCTGCACCACTGGTGAGTCTCCTTCTACTCAAACTCAATCATGACTAGAATGATAACATAGATTTTCTAGATGACTAGCATCCTCCTCATGCATGAAATTCTGTAACCATTAGGCTTTTCTGGAGTGTTATTTTACTACCATTTTTAAGTAGTTTCTTCAGAATTCTTAAAACTTTTTTTTTTTTCTTTGCTACTTACACATCTGTGTTAGGATATTATGAAAGGGCAATGGATCTAGGACATGTGACCTTTTATTTCTGTCTGTTTCTGTCAGTTCATTACTCACATCCTCTGTCTTAATGTAGAGGTAGCTTCACCAAACAAGAGCTTCTCTCAAGCACTAAAAAATGTTTTCAAAGCATGACTAGGGTTTCCTTATAGTAAAATGAATCTTAAGAAATTATTATTTCAGCCCTAGGAATGTGACAGATGTTTCTTTGTTGGTTTCCTAGGCTAACATACTCTGCCTGCACTTTTAATAATTTACTATTTTATTACTTTTTACCTGATTAAGAAAGGTATACTTTATAACATTTTCCCAGGGCCATATGCAATTCTAAATGTTTATCAACCAATCTCTTTGTGTGTGCATGTGTGCAATAAAGCTACCAGCTTACCTCTAATAGACTCTGCTTTAAGAAACAGATGTTTGAAAACTAGGAGTTGAATACTGTTTGTCAAAGAACTTGCTTTTAAGTCAACATTAATTCTGCAATAAGAATCCAGCTTTTGTCCGAAAGAAGGTTTTTGCCGAGCTGATGAACGGCTCCTACACAACCTCTCCTGCTTTCCCCAAGGTCTCCCATGGCTCTGTTGATTCCAAATGCCCTCTCATGGTGAAAGTGCTGGATGCAGTCAGAGGAAGTCCTGCCGCTAACGTGGCTGTTAAAGTCTTTAAAAAGGCTGCAGATGGAAGCTGGCAGGACTTTGCTACTGGGTAAGTTACGTGGTCTTATGGAGACATTTCTAAGGTGCCTCAGGCAAACAAGTGAGAAACAAAAGGAATAGAGCTCTGATCATAAAAGCAATATGTTCTCTAGCACATGTCACACTATCACTGTTAACAGCACCTAAATTCTGGTCTAAAGTGGAGCTTATCCATAACTGAAATACATGCTAATTGCAAAAACATGTTGAGGTGCTCATCTTGCCTTTGTAAGGGAATAGATTTAATAATTAATTTTTCTCCTAGCTCCAGTACTATCTTTCCTCTCTATAAAAAGAAAAAAAAATAGCAGAATTTTGTAGGTAATCCAGACTAACCTACTATCTTCATATGCAATGGATACAAAGCTTTATTTGCAGCAGTCACATACAAAATCTTCTCTGTGAGCTTTGTCTGTACACACGCAAATAATGACATTAGTAATCTTTTCCTGTGTCAGAAACGTGCCAGTTGGAAGAAACTCCTTGACCAGAAAGTTTTAAAGAGCTTCATCATAACGCAACACAGAAGCACAATCTCAGCATTTTTTGTGGTCATTGCTATAGGTCTGCATGGTTTTTTTCTAGAATGACAGCTTAATACTTACAAAGCATCCTCAGAACATCACTGAGGGATGGGCAATAATACTATTCTCTTCAGTTTGAGGAGAAAGTATGGGTAACAGAGGAATACAGTTTACTAAAATTCAAATAGGCAAGGTATTCAGCATTTAAGTTTCGTTGTAACAGCTCATTGAATCAGATTTTTAAATATGTCGAGAGAAATCTCTACTAACAGCAGAATATTCAAGCACAGAATGACAAGCATAAGCATGGACAGGAGCCACCAGAGCATCCAACTATTACTAGGATTTTTATCTCATTATTTAAAAAATCCCAAACCAAACAAACAGAAAAAAATGAAACAAACAACAAAAAAACAGAGAAGACTACAAGTAGAGAGATTCCTTTCTTTCCACCTGAAGGGTTTCTTCTTATAAAACTCAAAACACAAAATACTTTTCCTCATTGAAATGCAGCAAGAAAAGGTAGGAGATTGAAGGAGAAACAAACACCTCCACTCCCAAGTGCTGAGTGCTGATCTAGGAACAAATGACTTTCAGAATGGATTCATATACTTTACCCAACAGAGAAGCCCCATGAAAAAAGAATTACACAGTTTTCAAGGAAAGCGAGGACCAGGATAATGTCTCGTCCTTAGTATTTCTGCCATTATTAGGAAAGCCATATTATTTCAGATGTTTCATCAAGTGTTCTTAAGCATGTAGTACAAAATACAGTTCACAGAGGAATAGGATTAATGCAACAACATTGTTAAATTTCCTCACTTTTGGGGCATAACAGTGTTTTCTTGTTCAGTTTGCAATGCTGCTATCAACAAGTCTAAGGAGAAAAATCTCACAGTTCTTAGCTAACCTCTGTTGATCCTCTAGTTCAGTACACCCCTAGAAAATCAAATCACTTCTTCTTAGCTATAAGTTGAGAAGATTAACCCTAGGCAAATGAGAAGTATTTTGCTGAGGGAAGGCAGCAGAGAAATATAAAACCACAATTTTTATTGCAGGTAAAGGTTTTGACCTTTCCCTTGACTTGCACCTTAACCAAGGCTGCTTTCAGCAATACCTTTGAGTTCAGCTGATGACACTTCGTTTGAACTGAGTTTGCACGTGGTTGCAATTTTTTTTTTCTATTGGGAAAACCAGTTTCTTTGTGTTAAAAAAGATGAAAAACTGAATGAAATCAAGGAATGTAATCTGTAATGACTACTGTCAGGTTAATAATATTTTGAAGCTACAGTAACTAGCAGATGCATTTTGTACAAATATCTATAAAAGTGGGGTTTTTTACCTTTTGGTTTGTTTGTTTTTACTTTGCTAAAACATGTTAAGGGAATTTAGCAAATGCACCTGGAAGCCAGTGAATTTAGAGTAATAGTATTTAAAAAGTGGGGAGGAAACTAGCATAGTAACAGCAGACTTTATTAAGAGGCTTATTTCAAAATTAGTCTAGCCAAAAATATGCAAGAAGAGCTGAGATGTACTCTGAGGAAGGCTTTGGGGCACAGAGACCTGGGAAGCATGGGATTCAAGTTCTATATGAGCTCTTTCCATGACTAGCTTTGACCTTTTTACTAACCACTTTTGGAAATTCAAGTCTTATCACGTAGTTCATTAATTGCATTCACCAAATGTAGTTCTCACGTGACCTAGGTTGTAAATCATTTAATAAAAAAGGAACAAACAAACAAAAACAAACAAAAAAACCCCAAACATGTTCCTGAGATATTTCCTCAGCAGTCTCCATCTGTGAGCAGGGTTTATCTCAGTGCAGTATGTCCCCCAAGAGTTCATAAACGTCATTGCACAGACAGTACAGATTTAACCTGGTCACAATATACAACTAAGGTCCAGACAGTGAAAAAGGGGATCAGGATTGCAGTCTAGGCTGGAGCCTTAGTAACTTAACCAGAGGCTTGCAAATTTTTTGCTGGAAAAGCACAGCTTTTTAAACTTAACTATCCATCTTACAGCAGATACTGGCAGTCCATATCCTGTTAAGAATAAGCAACCATACTATATTTATTCCCCTAGAATAAATGTTTCAGACAGAAATACAAGTGCTGTTCAGAAGGAATCACTTGTCGCATTTTGCTACCATGGCTGAATGCAGGGCATCCCCTGCCTTCTGCTAATCCCACCCAGGCTCTGAATTGCACACTGTCCTGTCGGCTGTCAGTGCAGCAGTAGCGCTGGAGGGCTTGCTCATGAGACTACTTGGTCTGAACGAAAATTTGGAAAGTACCATTAGCTCTTGGTAGTGGGCAAGACTCTTCAAGTGAACCCTTTTCCAGTTTTCCAACTGCTCTGGATGGTTAACATCTGGGCCAGCACCCATTAGGGAAAGCAACATTCCAGCTGCATCCACACTTTTCTCAAACTAAATCTTATTCATTTACCTGAACAAAGATTTTGAGGCAGGCACCATTTTTCCCTTGGTTTGTGCCTAGACTATCCAACTTGTAAGCAGATGTATGTGAATTTTAACTTGCACTTTGAACACTTCTGCAGGAAGTTTTCACAATTTCAAGGACACTCACCAATTAATACTTTGCCCTTTTACCTTTCATCAAGGCAATACAGGTTAAGCCAGGAAGTGCTAATTAAAGCAAAAGAAAGCAATGTGTGCACTTCACAAACAGCCTGTGAGCCATGTTTCAAAGAGGGCAGGTTTGGTCTACCCAGAATACAGTTTATTTCATTTGTGCTGGACCAATGAGACATCCGTGAGTCTTCAAAGCATTGAGTTGAAACGTAAGAAAACCTGAAAATTAGCATGGGGTTTTCAATCCTGTTACTTAATTTAAGCAAAGGCAAAATTTTGATTCACCCTCATTAACCAAAGATGACAAATAAGATGAATGAGGAGGCAGCAGCAGGGAAGTAAAAGCCGCAATAGCTCAACTGTTTCTGTCTCTGATGAGCAGCGTGTTACCGCTTTCTCCCCTCCCGCTCTTCCTCCTCAAGCTTCTGTTTTCTGCCTAGACAATCACTCCTTTCCATAAGATGGGCAAGTTCTACTAGTTCTTCAAGTCAAGGCTTTCTTCATTTTTCCTTCAACTACATCATGTGGTTATGAAGTTCTATAAAGTATTTTCAGCAGAGAAAAACACCAACAAACACCTGGTAAAAAAAAAATCACAAGTAAAAGGAGGGAAAATATATAAATGGCGTTTAGGAGCTAAGTATGTAAATATTCAAACAGCTGTCATACAAAGGTTGCTGCTTTTCAAATAAACAGAGTGCAATGCCAGTTGTATTTGCTTCTTGCTTCTGGACTTCATTCACCCATATTTTTTTGTTATGAGCTAGGTACACGATCTCTCTGAGCTGGGAATTCCTATGGCTCATTTATACGGCACCCAGCAGAAGAGGCCCCTGCTCTTTGACCAAGGCGTTGTAATTCAAATTAATAAAATATTATGATGTTAAATAGTTGTTCGAAGATACTACCACTCAGGGTCACATAAAAATACATAAAAACTTCCAGTATAGGGGTAAAACCTCAGTGATAATAACTAGATAATAAAATTATTTTCCACTAAAATCTCTCTTCTCTCTTTAATTATAATTTAAGATTGCCTTTCATTATGACAGTCCTTTTCATAAACCACTAACATCTGTTTCCAGAGGCAACTTGGCAAAAATTAAACATGATATTAAAAGACGAGCCTTAACTATAATCCCTGCTGTAGCAAGAGAAATCATGAAAAAAAGCCAGCCAGCTTTGATTTGTGATGTAAATGGACGAGTTGGTAGCAAGGACAGGCTCTGCAATATGGAAACTTACCCTATAGGAGGAAATTATTTCTGGTATTAGAAGCTATTCAAGGTAGAATTTAGCTGTGCAGCACCTCTGCTATTTAATATTCCACATTGATTGTTGTTTTACTGTTACAGGAAAACCACAGAGTATGGGGAGATCCATGAGCTCACAACAGAAGAGCAGTTTGTAGAAGGAATATACAGGGTTGAGTTTGACACCAGCTCTTACTGGAAGGGACTTGGCCTTTCCCCATTCCATGAATATGCTGATGTAAGTATTTGCAAAGATACTTAATAACCTATGTATTGTGTAGTGGCATCAGTTGGAAAGAACAAATAAGGATTTGAAAATGCTCATTTTATAGGAAATGAGCTCTTCTTTAATCAGAGGGATTTCCCTCGTATCACTCACCTGAAAATCCACACATTCTAGTATGACCTGTAACTACAGGATAAAACAATTATTTCTGATGTGCCCTTTATTTTTAAATGTTGCACAGTACTGAATTATACAACGGAAAAAGAAGGCACAAAAATATAAAGAAATAACCTTAATAGGAAAGGAAAAGTAGGCTGTTTCATCAACACCTAAATTTCATAAGCAGGCTGGCAATATAATCATGCCTTGTGTCTCTCTTTGCTCTCAGCCCTATACTGATTTATTGCGTGCTCTATTCTACGACATTTACTTAGCACTTCCAAAAATGTTGTTTAAATTCCTCAGGCTTAACCTGCTATTAAAGTTGCCTCAAATTAAGTAGTCTGGAATGGCTACAGACTGTATTGTAGTATGCTTTAAACCACAAGTTTTTGGAGCTCTGTGGAAGACTAAAACAAATGACTGAGGCTCAGGTCCATAAAAGTCTGAGGTGTGGCTTGGGTCATCTAGGTCAAATAAACAATCCCTAAAAATATTCCCTAACCTTTTGGATGTCTGAAAGCTGCTGGGGCCTATGGAAGAACTTCACCTGAAAAGGTGCTTAAAAGCACCTAGTTAGGACTGTTCCAGCTAGGCTGTTGAAGAAGCTTTCCTTTGATGTAATACCCTAGAGGTCAACGAATCGGCTTGGGAAATGGGCAGAGTTCAATGACTGTCTGTGTACAAGGTAACTGAAGCTAACAGTCCTCACATCCCAGCAATTTAGACTTTGGCAGGACCAGGATGACACCAAGCAGAGTGATGCAGTTGACACCCCTGAGGAACAGGATGCCATCCAGAGGGACCTGGACAAGCTCGAGAAGTGGGCCCGTGAGAACCTCCTGAGGTTCAACAAGGCCAAGTGCAAGGTTCTGCACCTGGGTCAGGGCAACCCCGAGCATCAACACAGGCTGGGAGATGAAAGGATTGAGAGCAGCCCTGCAGAGAAGGACTTGGGGGTAGCAGTGGATTAAAAGCTGGATGTGCCAGCAATACGTGCTCACAGCCCAGAAAATCAAATGAACCCTGGGCTGTCAAAAGAAGAGAGGCCAGCAGGCTGAGTGAGGTGATTCTGCCCCTCTGCTCTGCTCTCCACCTGGAGTACTGCGTCCAGTTCTGGAGCCCTCAGTACAGGAAAGACATGGACCTGTTGGAGAGGGGCCAGAGGAGGCCACCAAGATGGCCAGAGGGATGGAACAGCTCTGCTGTGAGGACAGGCTGAGAGAACTTAAGTTNAGGTTGCCCAGAGAGGTGGTAGATGCTCCATCCCTGGAGACATTCAAGGCCAGGCTGGACGGGGCTCTGAGCAACCTGATCTAGTTGAAGATGTCCCTGCTAGGTCCCTTCCAACCAAAACTATTATATGAGTCTTCATGGACCTGGGTCCAAATCTCACAAATCTCTCAGTCTTCAGTGAGCATCACAAAGTAATAGGGAGCATTAAGCTTCAGAAGGGTAAAATCATTGATTGAACAGAACTGGCAAAGTAATCTGCAGAGAAAATGGAATGTGCTTGCTAATTCTTAATGAGGTAGTTTTGAAGGTACATTGTTCATCTGACCACAAGGTTTCTCTTTTCCAGGTGGTGTTCACCGCTAACGATTCCGGTCACCGCCACTATACCATTGCCGCTCTCCTCAGTCCTTTCTCTTATTCAACCACCGCTGTTGTCACTGATCCCCAGGAATAAACATGTACTGTCATTACACAAATATCCTCCTCTGCTAGAACTATCGTAGGCTTTTAGGAGGAAGGTTTTTCCTACTGCTAATGCATAAGTTTTTGCTACATTAGTTTTTTTGTTTTTTTTTTTTTTTCCATTTTGTAACCTGGCAAACTTCAGACAAGTCATTAAAATGTTACTTCTTTAAAACAGTTTTAATTCTATCAGTGAGTTTTATTGTGTTCTAAGGTGTGATGGTTTGTGTTCAAGTGCAAAGGACATCTGGAAGCCATGCATGGCATATGGATGCAAATTAACATGTTACCTTCCTCCACTACCTTAAAGTCTCACGAAATGTATTTGCTCTAAATAAGAAAGTTATAGAGTTGTGCTACCCTAGAAAATTTGGCCAAACACAATCAAAATAAGAAAGTCATCCATGCTACTCATAGTTTAGACACAGAAGAGACAATTCCATATCAACTAGGTCACAGGATAAATAGGAGAAATTCCAAATACCTAGCAGCAGATCAAACAATGCAGAAATACTGCTGAAATACAGAGAGCGAGCTGAAAGAGTTAAAAATCCGTGTACCTTTACTTAAAACTTCAGGCAAACCTCAGCATTTTGTCCTTTCAAGAGGAAAGCTTGCTGATCGATCAATCTGGGAAGTTCTGAGGTAATTTCAATCAGCACCCTTTTAACAGCTTTGACCTTTAACCCAGTTGGTTACTGTATTCAAGTGCATTCCAGTCAAACCTCTAATAAGTCAAATCTCTAGCCATTCTTAAAGAAAGTCCTAAAATAGAAGCATCATCTTAATAGTCTCTGTATTTTTAGAAAAAGTAAACTGTAGAGTGACTGTGATTCAAGCAATGTTGTTGTTAAACTGACAAAAGAGTTTGAGGCCTTTAGCAGTCATTTATGACTAAAGACTGATGGCCTGTTGCATTTATAATACCCTGAGGGAGAAGGATTGTTGTTTAATAGGATTACAGAAACTACAGAGATCGTTACTGAAATCGTGCCATTCAGAAACCATCAGCACTCATCTGCAATTGACCTTGGAGTTTATCTCTACACCTGGAACCTGCTGGGATAACTGCATACCAAGTGAATTTGCAAGTTACAAAAGCTTGCCTTTAACGTTTAGCTAATTGGTTGCTTTTTTTCCCCCCTGATTTCAGGACACTACCAGAGTTACACAACTCTTGTAAGCAGCGTAAATAGTTCCAAAACAGCATCCACCTTAAAGCATGCAGATTTCATGGGATCCTACTGTTCATAAAGCTTGAAAACCAGTAAGTTTTGTTTGCAGTGAGCTATGCCCAGCCCTCAAAATAGGACATAAATACATCCATACAGTCGTGGTGTTGTTATAATCAAGCAAAAAAACTGCTCTGCCTGTAGTCATCCACCTGAGGCCAGGATAAACCAAGTAAAAGAGTGTATATGTATGT
>VWYH01003418.1:0-14701 GCA_013399365.1 Pampusana beccarii
TGGTCCAGATCCCTCTGTAGAGTTTTCCTTCCTTCAAGCAGATCAACACTCCCACCCAACTTGGCATCATATGCAAACTTACTGAGGGTACACTCAATCCCCACGTCTAGATCATTGATAAAGATATCAAACAGAACTGGCCCCAGTGCTGAGCCCTGGGGACCAGCACTCGTGACTGGCCACCAACTGGGTTGGACTTCATTCACTGCAACTCTTTGGGCCCAGCCAGCCAGCCAGTTCTCTGCCCAGCAAAGAGTGTGCCAGTCCAAGCCATGAGCTGCCCGTTTCTCCAGTAGAATGCTGTGTGAGACAGTGTCAAAGGCTAAAGGCTAAAGGTAGACAACATCCGTAGTCTTTCCCTTATCTACTAAGTAAGTCACCTTGTCATAGAAGGAGATCAGGTTGGTCAAGCAGGACCTGCCTTTCATAAACCCATGCTGGCTGGGCCTGATTGCTTGACTGTCCTGTATGTACCACATGATGGCACTTGGGATGATCTCTTCTGTGACCTCCTCCAGCACCAAGGTCAGACTGACAGGCCTGTAATTCCTTGTATCCTCCTTTCAGCCTTTCTTGTAGATGGGTGCCACATTTGCCAACTTTCAGTCAACTGAGACCTCCCCAACTATCCAGAACTGCTAATAAATAATTGAAAGTGGCTTGGTGAGCACTCCTGCCAGCTCCCTCAGTACCCTTGGATGGATCCCATCTGACCACATAGACTTGTGTGTAAGTGGTGTAGCAGGTTGCTAACTATTTCCTCTTGGATTATTTGGGCTTCAGTTTGCTCCCTGCCCATCTTCCAGCTCAGGGGGCTGTGTACCCAGAGAACTACTGGTCTTACTATTAAAGACTGAGGCAAAGAAGGTATTAAGTACCTCAGCCTTAACGTCATCCTTTGTCACTATGTTTCCCCCACCATCTGATAAAGGGTGGAGATTCTCTTTAGCCCTCCTTTTGTTGTTAATGTATTTATAGAAACTTTTAAAATCGTGTTTTATGGCACTAGCCAGATGAAGTTCCAGTTGGGCTTTGGTCCTTCTAATTTATTCCTGCATAACCTTGTGAGATCCCTGTAGTCCTCCTGAGTTGCTTGGCCGTTCTTCCAAAGTTCATAAATTCTAAACAGCCCAAAGTCTGCCCTTTGGAAGTCCAAGGTAGCAATTCTGCAAACCCCTCTCCTTACTTCTCTAAGAACATAATATTCTATCATTTAATGATCATTATGCCTAAGCCTCCAACCATCTCATCACCCACAAGTCCTTCTCTGTTTGCAAACAACAGGTCCAGTGGGCACCTTGCCTAGTTGGCTCACTGACCAGCTGTGTCAGGAAGGTGTCTTCAACACACTCCAGGAACCTCGTAGACTGCTTCCTCTCTGCTGTGTTGTTTTTCCATCAGACATCTGGTAAGTTGAAGTCCCCCACAAGAACAAGAGCTAGCAATTGTAAGATTTCTCCCAGCTGCCCGCAGAATCTGTGGTCTGCCTCTTCATCCTAGTTGGGTGGTCTATAACAGACTCCCACCATGCTGTCTGCCTTGTTGGCCTTCCCCCCTGATTCTTACCCATAAACATTCAACCCTATCATCACCATCATTAAGCTCTAGACAAACAAAATGCTGCCTGACATGCAGGGCTCCTCCACCTCCTCTCTTTCCTTCCTTACCCCTTCTGAAGCCACCCAGTGCAGCACTCCAGTTGTGTGAGTCATCCCACGTCGTTTCTGTGATGGCAACTGTATCATAGTTTTCCTGCTGCACAGTGGCTTCCAGCTTCTGTTTGTTTCCCATGCTGTGCGTGTTGGTGTAGAAGCACTTCAGTTGGGCTATTGATCCTGCCACCTTTTTGGGAGGAGAAGCCCTAATTCCTACATGACTATTCTCAGACACATCATGGTTTCTAACACATCAATAACCCTTGCATCTTTGCTGCTCCATCCGCTACCTACACCGAGACGGCAGACTGAAGGGCCTTGCTAGCACATCTTCCCTCAAATTTAGGTGTGCTGCCCCCAGGCTTATCTCTAGAGAGCTTGATTTTCTCCCTTTCCCCTCAAAGTCTAGTTTAAAGCTCTTTCAATGAACCCTGCTAACTCCTATGCGAAGACCCTTTTCCTCCTGTGAGACTGGTGTACCCTGTCTGTCACCAGCAGGCCTGGTGTCGTGTAAACCGACCCATGACCAAAAAACCCAAAATTCTGCTGGTGACACCAGGTTCAGAGCAAGGTATTAATCTGCTGGGTCTTCATGTTTCTTCCCTCATTGTTTCCTGCAACTGGAATGACAGAGGAGAACACTACTTGTGCTCTTGATTTCTTGACCCGTCATCCCATGGCCCTGAAGTTTCACTTGGTTGCCCTTGGATTAGAAACTCAGCTAAGTGTATGTAGAAGCTTGTAGTGGCTCAGCTGTCTGGTGATAACCCATTCAGGTGTTCTGCTTGGTAGCGTTTCTTAACTCAAAGTCCTACCAGATTTCAGGTAGAGATCCTATGCATTTATAAAAATAGAAGTTTGGTCTTTAAATAATTGAAACTTTGTAATACTTGTTAAAGAAATGCTAATTATCCCACAAAACTTGGGGTTTATTATGTTGGCTTAATGAATATTACATGTGAGGGAACCCAGAGAATAGTTTCTAATACCAGGATATGCCAAATGGCAAGCTGGAGTGCAGCAAGTAACACTTTCTATGCCCTTTGTTTCTCTTGGCAAAAGTAATTTTCAGGTATGAATATTCTGTGCTTTGCTCATTTTGAGCTTTTGCTTTCACAATGAAACTTAGGAGCCCGCTGTTTTTGATTCCACTGTAGATCTTTGGGGCCTTTAGAGTCAGCCCTGACCAAGAAAAAATAGTTCTAACTTTAAAAGGCCCGAGGAACTGCAGGACCCAGAGCATTGTTGTTTGAGGGACACTTGCTTGGAACAGTTTGATACACAAAGGGGTAATTGGTCTGGTAGTGCTCCAGTACTACTGATCTATCAGTATCAGTGGAAATTTTCAATATACTTAGTCAGTGTGGCCTCACATACTGAGTCATATGAACAATGATCTGTATTTAATGCCCCTCACATTGGTAAAATATCCAGAAAGGGTTTTTATTATTTGTGTTAGGAAATTGAACACTGATGCTTCAGTCCCTTCTGCGACCCCTGTGGGGCTCGCCAAACTTGCAGAAGCGTCATTGAAATAAAGTTCAGGGCAAATCTGGATGAAATTATTTTTGCCTTTTGACAGACTACCCAAGCTACTGTGCAGATTTTGCTCTGCAAGAACTTGCCATTAAAAATGCATTTAGTAGGCTGAGACATATGGAAGCTATAATACATCTGGTCCCTAAAGCCAAATTGTGTATGAAGCAATATTGGTCTTTTTTTCATTCCTAAATGTTCTCTACTCTGATAGTAGATTAAATGGTTTGTAATGCTTCCCAATATGTTGATGCTCGTGTAAATCAAGACATAATCTATCAGCATTGTATCCTTTTGTCTAGTGATATTTCTCACTATTGATTTTGTATAGGATGGAATGCAGACTACTGGAGAAGTGATTACCTTGGTTCACCACTCTTGTAGTTTTAAAACATGAGATCATTTTGATACATTTTATTAATATTTCTAGTTTAAAAACTCCATCCTTCAAAACAACAGCTGACAATCTTGTTAATGAAGACTTAAGACCGAAGATATGAGTACTTGCAGAGGTGTAAAAGGTACCTGATGATATAATGTTTCCCAAGCAAAGCATTGCTAAGACTTAAGAGGCAATCATAATGCAAAAGATAAACATAAAAGACAATCCACAGAATTGATATATGCATATACACTTCCTCTCACCTGAGGCAATATCTACTAAGTGAAACACTGAGTAATTGTACTATTTCTCTTCTCAGAAAAGATGGTATTAATAATTAGCTTAACTTTCAAAAACATATTTCCATCTCTTAGCTAACTATGGAAAGCAGACCTGAGGCTATTTGGGACTCCAGTGGCACATTCACCCTGCACAAGAGAACATGTGCAGGTCTCTCCTGAGCTGACAGCAACCACTTCACTCCAGACCTAAAAGGCAGTGTAGCTGCAGCAGGAGGATGTAGCACATGAGTTTTCTCTTCACATCAGGCATTCTGAGGGCTTCTGATGCAGTTGTAAAATGTTTCTAAGCCCTCACGACACTGACAGATTTCTGACCTTGTTAAATATTTCGTAAGAGCAGATGTGGCACATTAGGATTTGAGCTTGTTATGACACTAGGATCTTATTGACAACATGGGTTTCCATCACTGTAAGAGGAGTTATTTAATTCACTTGTTAATTAAATCATAATTAATTAATTTAATGAAAACACTGTGGTTTGATGTTGTAAAATGTTCTGGCAGGATCATATTGATGTTGCAGCTGCCCGATGCCCATCCTCGCTGTCAACCATTCAGCTGTGTTGGCAGAAGTACTGGTGTGGTCAGTGCAGTAACCAAATTAAGTGACTGATCCAGATTAAAAACAACCCAGCAAAACTGAAACAAAATGTTCCCCATCTTTTGGCATTTCTTACCCCCAACAAAGCCAGGTCCCTAATCTTGTACGTCCTCGTGGAAAGTTAAGAAATTATGAGAGGCAGGATGAAGCAGCAGGTGGAGATTTTAGGAAGAGGATTTTGTGATAACAGACCTCAACTACAGATGGCGGGGGCTGCAGAGTTTTATTCCTAGCTCTTCCACTGCATAGTTGAGTGGCTTTGAATTTGTCATTTTCCTGCTGTTTGTAATTCTTTTAAAATTCTACTGAAAGCTGAAGGAAATAATTTTTAATTGGAAGATGCTGGCTCAGAAGTGCAAATGTTTCAATTTTAACACGCTTTCGCTAGAGCATGTGTTCTGCTGCAGTGTCTGGTGGGCTGCATGAGGACTATGGTCTTCCTTGACTTAGCTCAGTGCCTGAAAGTCATCAGCACTTGCTCTTAATTATGGCCTTCCAAAGACTTTGGGTCTCCCTATAGTGTGGGAAGCAGCCTGAGAACCCTGGGAATCTGAGTTTTACCAAGAGGCTTTCAGAAACTCTGTGCCATTTCCCTTTTCAATCAGGGAGGAAAAGTTATATTCATGCCAGTCAAAGCAGAATTTTCTAGTATTTAGCTGACTGGAGAAGATATTTCTTTCAAAATATTTGACTTCTGGTAACAGAAGCTCTGTTTTGATCATCTTTTTTGTGCTTTTGCTTGAGGCACCTACCTATCCATCTTAAGCATGCTTTTTGTTTATCTTCCTTCACTTGTTTGTTTTCAGCACTCTTTCCTGGAGGATGTCATATAAAGATGAGTTCTTTAAGAGTACATTTGAGTAATCCACTTTCTTCACTCTGTGAATTATAGTTGTTTTGGGTCATCAGTGGAGTCCTTCTTTTCCTTTAGCTGACATTGGCATGCCTTAGTTAGTCTCAGTACAATAAAGATTCTTCATAAAGGAAACATTTTTTTCTCTCAGAAGGTCATTTATAGGTTTCTGTGATATTCCTCCAGCTAAGTTGTTTTAGTGGGGCATTATTTTATAGTGTAAACAGATAACTGCAACCACATTTAACAGGCTGCAATTTGACAGAGGAAATCTGCTGTGTGGTATTGAAAAACCCTGTTTGTTCAACATAATATTTTTTTCTTCCTTCTAATTTAGTGCCTCTACACATTGATTTAATAAACCACATATGAAAGGAGGGGTGTGATCAGTCTTTGTGCCTGTAGGGAGAACTTGGACCCTGTCGTGCCTTATATTGACCTGGAGATCACCTAGAACATGCTTATTCTGGAGCAGAGCAAGAAGGTTGAAGTAACAGACCAGGGACCTGATGTCGTCATGGCTGAAAATGCCCTGTGTGTCATGCAGTCATGATGTCCAATGCTTGTTTCTTAGTTATGGCATCGCAGCTGAGATGTAGCATCTGAATGTGAAGTTTCCATGGTCTGTCTCAGGACAAGGTGAAACAAGCCGTAACCGCAGTTGGGCTGTTAGGATATCTGTCAATATTCTGATGCAGTCTAAAACTGTTAGGTGATTTGTTCTGAGAAATGGTTCAAAAGCTGCTCTTCATCATTTCTCAAGTGTTTGTTGACCTTCCAGCTGATATGAGAGGTGGTATGTATCCAGGGAACACAATAACAGGTCAAGTGTGAATGTAAGATTGATGCAATAGCAGTTTTCAATGGAGAAGGCCGAGGTAAAATGCATATTCAGGTAGTCCTACAGGGAGATTTTCATGTTGTTTGGAGCTTGTTTAGTTTGTCTAGTAAAAAGCTAATACTTTTATTCTGTGAATTTTAGTGGGTTTATATCTGAAAAGTCTTGCAGTAGGATTACTGCTTTTTTGTGCTAAGGAATGGTAGTAATGACTGTCTGAGTGCTGCAGTGATTCATACTTAATTTATATAACAGTTATCAGCTTAAACTTGAGGCTGATTTATGCCACTTGTGAACTGTGGGGTATGATAAGTTCCTTTCTGTGCAGAATGGGTTATGTGTTGCCTATGGAAGGACACAGATTCTTTGTGGAAAGCAGGAGGATAACTGCCCAGGCTGTTTTGTGCAATGATTGAAGATGCGCTAGTTTATCACTTCGGGGTGGGGCGGGAAGGGGGAAAAAGGGGGAAATGGATTTCTTCTTCTTCTTTTTTTTTTTTTTTTTAATCGACACACAACTCAAAACTGGCTTAGTGTAAAAATGTCAAACTTACTTTATAATCTTACTTTCATCAACATCACCTTGGTTGTCCAGTATTAGATTGACCTTCCAATAATACATCCTGTGTGGCCAGTTGAGCTTGATTGATGATGTGTGAATTTTCAGCAGTGACAGGGACGAGTAGCTACATATAACTGGGCAAGAATTTGTTTAGTATTGAAAACAGTAAGAAGAGGTATATGCACAGTGTACATACACATTTTCCTGTCGAGTGCAGATGCTGAATTTATCACTGTTCCAGTTTATCACAGTTCCAGTTCAGTTTATGATACTTACATCACAAATAAATTTAATTTACAATTTTATTATTTAGTATATTATTATTTAAGGTATCTGAATACACTCACTTGTGTCTGGTTTTATTACTACTACTGTAGATTTTGGCTTGAAGAGGAAAATTAAGTTAGTAAATTTTCCTTTTTTCTCTGTCCCCGTCAGTTGTCTCCACCTTTTCTGCTAGAGTATTCCCAGTATTCCCATTATGCATTTTTGTTCTTTTTTTTTTTTTTTCTTTTTAAATCTTTGTTATCTAGCAGCATCAGAGTACAGCAAAGTGAGTTGCTTTACATCTCTGCTGAATAGAAGCAAGGCTTATGGGTGGTCATGTATATTTACAGAGAATGCTCATGAGGTAATTTTGATTTTAAAAAGCAATTCTGCCCTGATATGTGATTCCACAAAGTACTTTATTGTCCACTAAATGTGTTGGTTATCTAAAATCATGATTGGATGCTTTAGTTTATAAGAAAATAAATATTAATGAAAAAGGCAAAAGCACTGTAGCAACACAAACAACAAAGTTTGTCATACCTTTGGCTGTCCAAAGCTAAGAATGAGGGGTAACTGAAAGCAAGCAAGCTGGATTTTGTTCATTTGTGGTATATTGTTTATTGACATTATATATGTAGTTGCCAGCTATCCCTGTGCAAAATCTTCGGAGGCTCTTTGATTGTACCAGTAAAACAGAGAATACAGTTCGAAGGTGATGAAATTACTAGACAGCTGCACCAGAGTATCATCTTTGGAGATGAGTTTCTTTTTATTGCTAATGACAATTAATGATGCAAGGAAGGAACTGCCGTTCTGCATAAGATCCCAAGATGAGCTGAAGGGTGTGGTGCTTAATTTTTAAGGAATACTGGACTTTCATTTGGAAAAAAATGAATTCTTAGGAGGTAGAAAACACAGAATCCCACCCCTGATGGTGTCATTCTTTTTAGAATTCCTATGGGAAGTGCACTTCCAGACACAGTACCACAAACAAAACTGCACATGTTGTAGAGATCTGTAGCGGTGTATATTCCCAGAACAGTTGTTTAAGCCCTGAAAGCTGATCTTTGGCAGGATTCTTAACTCTGTAAGATCTTACATTGTGATTGTTCTTGTTTTCAAAAGCTAAGATCCTTATTTATTTATTTTACTTGAAGCTTTGAGCTAGGCAGCCTGGTGATTTCTATAAGCTGCACTGCTTATAATGTGAAGACCATGATATTTGTGAGGCTTGGAATCTACAGCTTACAGTTTTTGAAGTAAGGTGTACAGCCAGTTTGTTTAATCCTTTTGGTTTTTTAAGCTGCTCTGTGGCTGGACCCCTGGTTTCCTTGACTCAGGGCGTCAAAACTTTTTGCTTTCTTCTGTGTGAACAGTCTATCAGTGGATTTGGATAAAATTGTTCTTAGCTTTCTGTACAGCTAGAATGGACTTCCAAGTTTAGCTTAGATCAATTGTTTTCCTGGCATCTTGCAGACTGCTTTTGCTTCCTTTTTTTTTTTGCATCCCAGCCAACTTAGTAATATAGCCTCAAATCTTTCTCTACATCTGAACTCACTTGCTGCTTCTAAAGTTGTCAAATTAGTGCTCTGTACTAAAGTGTCTCTGTAGTGCTTTTAAATTTAAGTGTTAGTCTGTAGCTATAAAAAAGCACTTTTGTGCCTGCCTATGCAAGAGATGGGCAGAATTAGTACTTCACTGATTGCTATGAAAGGCTGGATAAAAAGCTTCTATTAGTTGTCTTCCTTGCCCCTCTGGCCACAGCTAACAACATAATCGCTGATCCTTTGGACATGGGCTGAAATTACACAAAGTGACCGGAGTGATCTAATGTCTTGCTGCTGCCCAGAGTGGCTTTCATGAATCCTGGGCCTCTTACCAGTAATTGTGTCCTCGCTGGTGCTGATGCTCATCTGGTCCTTGATGAATCACTTCAGTTCGCTGCTCTGTTAGATGGAAAGAGGGGAAAAAACTGAATTGCTTTCTCCTGTTTAACAGTCTGAACCATTTTACTTGAGATGAATGAGCCAAGGAGAGATCTTGACTGTGTTTCTGGGAGCTGAGGAGCACCAAGGAAGGATGGACCACCCCTGTCAGTGACTATAAGCTATATGATCAGCATTAGTAAAGACATGCTCTTAGTCAGTAGATGCCTAACGTGGCTGATACGCCAAGATGGGCTGGGACAATGCTACCTAAATTTATCAGGTACTTAGGTTTGACACAGCATTTGTAGTGGCTTTGCTGCCTGCCTGATTTTCTCTGATTGCAGGTAACCAGACCTACGGCTGTGATTTGAGCACAGAAAATCAATATCTCCTAACACAGTGGGTTGGAGCGCAGAACTCTATGCTGTGCCTGTATGGTGATAACATATTCTTTGAGCACAAACATGCCGTCTCTTTGAGAACAGCCAGTGAAAACTGGCAGCAATCTAAACTGCATTAGGCAGATTTTTAACAGTTTTTACCCACCGTGGTAAAAATCCAGAGTTCAGTAACGTGACAATAAAATATCATTCAGTGTTTTACTAAATGGACAGTGGGATACTTATTCCTACTGGGGAAAAAAAGAAGCCAACAGCTGAAATCTTTAAGCCCAAAAAAATTAAAATTGAAAATGTTTCGCTTAATATTATGTACAGTGCCATGATCCAGTCTAGAACTCTCTCTTTCTAGTTTGTCATTTTGTTTCTCAGAAATACAGCTCAGAAGCACTTCCTCAATTTCTAATACTCCAGCGTTATAATCTAGGTTTAAGAATTGTATATGCTTTTATCTTAACAGACATCAGCATTCCTGCTATCTGCCTTCTCTAATAAAGAGACCAAAGACCAGTTATTCTGTCAGCTCCATGTAATCCTACCAGTAACTGCTCTAACAGTGCGACCAGCAGGCTGTCAACCAGATGATCATCACTTAAATCCTAGCTTCATTTTACCACAGGCACTCAGTCTACCCTATTTTGACATACTTCTGGTATTAAACTTCTGGAACTGACCCTGTTTGCTCTGTGGATTGAAGCAGAGGTTTTTGCTTCCCCCTCTGATGCCCTACAATTCTGGTGTCTGCTCAGCATATGCCAGCACCATATGTGAGCAAGGGAGCTGTTAGCTTTTCCCTGCTCCCCGTGCATGACCCGGGAAGCTGTGGGTGATGCCTTGCGTACGCGTGAGCAGAACTGACAGCAGTCCCTGCGTGATCGGAGCAGGCTGAACTTCTGTGCTGCAAACTCACAGCCGTATAGATGGTCTAGCTGAGAGTCTACTGTCTTCTTCCTTGATTAATGTTGTGTTTTAAAATTGTTCAAATTGTTCATACAGTCAAGGTTGTGGGGTTTTTTTGGTTTTTTTTTTTTTTTAAGTGTATTAAACTGTGCTTTGAACTACAGTTTTATGTTAACTGCATAGTACTCACTTATTAATACAGAAGTGGCTGAGAAATCAGCCTGTAACAATTCAAAGCAGATGCCCCTCATATTTCCTTTTTCTCTTATTGCTGTACCTCTCTATATGATCTCTCATAAAGGATATTTTTCTTTAACTGAAATGGCAATGCAGAAGAGAGAGTGAGTTTTGGGGGCAGGAGTGGGAGAACGATGGTGGAGGGGATAGGCGTTGCTGAAAGAAATGTCTGTCCCCTGCTCTGGGAGTCACTGAAGTGGATCATCCGTTTGCTTAGCAGGTTGCTGGCACTTAATGAAGAAAGTTCGCAAAGGTGTAAAAGGGCCATTACAGTGTCATCAGCACCGAAAGGCTATCACTCACTCACTGGGGGACCGAGGGATCTGGCTTTTGAACTGTCTGTTGAAGCCTTGAAATTCTTACCCCATCCCAGCCTGATGCCACCACTGGAGGAGCATGGGACTTTTTAGTTTTGACGTTTTGGTTAAAGAGTTGTCAAAATACTTGAGAATTATTTTTCTTTTTTCTTAAATAGCAGGCACATTTTCTGAGTAAGGGTTCCTTCTCCTGCTTAGAAGCAAGTGGGAAATTAAAAGTAGGGCTTCTAACAGGAGAGACCATGTCTAATGTGTCCTCATAGGGCAGAGGAGAACACATAGGGGATGGGGCTGCCATTTGTGTGCATGTGTGCTTATTTCTTCCCTTCAATTTTTGTTCAGGCTTTGAAGTGTAACCATGTGTAAGATTTTTTTTTTTTTCACCTTAGAGCTCACATAGCTCACAAAGGCTTTGAAGTTAATGATTTATACACTTTGTTATACAGCTCTTAATTTCAGGAGCTGCATAGATGCACTGTGGTTAATTTTTTTTTTTTTTCAGGTTAACTAAACTTGCACAGTCTAATAAACAGGGAAACTACCTCAAGTATTACTGTTTAAATGTCTTTGGTTTCCCTACACTACCAGGCTTAAGTGCAAATAGTGCTTGGGAAAGTATGTAGTAAAGCTTCTTTCAAATAGATCTTAGGAATGACTTGACAAGAAAATCTCTGTCTCTATGCCATGGAAACTCTTGACTTCCGTCAGTGAAACCTGTAAAATGATTATAATTATCTGGAACTTTTTGGCTGTGCCATAAGAGAATGACAGTGTCACCTCACTAGTAATTTTATTTGCAAGCTGATGATGGGCTTTATAGACAAGGATATATCCTTACCATACAATGCCTGTAAATGTGCACGTACAGCTATCCAAATATCTTTTATACACCCTGAAATTTGATATAATTGAGAAATGTCTGTTTCACATTTTGGAAAAAAAGCATGTCTGTTCTCAAGGTAACTTAGATTCTAATTAAAAGATTTTTATATTCTTAACAAACCGCTACATTCATAAATGAAAAGCTTAATAGAAATATTTTTGTGGGAGGGAACCATGATAAAATGAGGATAGTTTTGATAAAAAGGATGATGGATGTTTTTCTATGAGAGTATAGGAATGGGAGAAGCTATAAAAGCCTAGGAAGAATGGCATATCACAGCACAATTATTTTATATATTTTTATATATATATGTATATATATATATAAAAAATATTTTAAAGTGGTTTATATTTTGACTTTTGAGCAGGACCTAGACATGAAAGAACATGTCCCAAAGTATTATAAATTCTAATAAACTCTTTGAATCGTTGGTACTTCTGCAATTGTTGAAAGTTATGTTTGCTGAGATTCTAATATGTTACACATCTAATTTGTATGTTCTGTGCCTCTCCCATTACATATGAAGCTGGGGAGTGTGAGGGAGGTAGGTAGTTATATTAAACCAAAACCATTGCTGATCTACGTCCATTAGGAGCTATCTAAAAGTCTTTGAAGTTAATGGAAGGATTCCCACTGACTATATACTATGGATCAAATGTTTTGTGAATTCTTCCTTTATTGTGTAATTTTGTATCTTTTAAGTAGTTAGTATTCTTCAGTAATTTGTGGCCTGCTTATTCACATCTATCACAGGGCCAAGAATGAACCATTGCCAAGTAACAGAGAGTAAAATAGTATTTTTTTTCAGAATTGGTTGTTCTTTGATATAGGGGTGTTGGAATTCGTAAAGATTTTGAAAATATATTTTAATATGAGCCTGTGAAGTATCAGGAGGAACTTTATGCACTTTTTCTATAATAATATATAGTATAGTATATAATAGTACATATAATATATATAGTATAATAGTATATATAGTATATATAGTATATATATACACTATATATATAGTATAATAGTATATATAGTATATATAATAGTATATAATAGTATATATATAAAAAATAGTATATATTTTTCTATAATAGTATACATTATTTATTAGTAAACTGTAATAAAACTGCAGTCTCTAGGCTATAAAAATAATGCTTGTCATTTGCTGGTTCTGGAAACTTTTTACCGTTAACTGGTTTTCGTTAGTGTTCTTCCACTGCAAGAAAAGGTCATTTATGTTATAAAGAAATGTGAGCTACAACTAAAACTCAAAAGAAGGAGAAAAAGAGGGAAAATAAAGCTTGTGCAACTGTCTTGTTAGATCCAAGGTGATCCCTTTAAGAATGTCCCTATGACTTAATTTAAAAAATAATTTGGGCAGGCTTTTTTTTTTTTTTTTTTNAGTATATATAGTATATATAGTATATATATACACTATATATATAGTATAATAGTATATATAGTATATATAATAGTATATAATAGTATATATATAAAAAATAGTATATATTTTTCTATAATAGTATACATTATTTATTAGTAAACTGTAATAAAACTGCAGTCTCTAGGCTATAAAAATAATGCTTGTCATTTGCTGGTTCTGGAAACTTTTTACCGTTAACTGGTTTTCGTTAGTGTTCTTCCACTGCAAGAAAAGGTCATTTATGTTATAAAGAAATGTGAGCTACAACTAAAACTCAAAAGAAGGAGAAAAAGAGGGAAAATAAAGCTTGTGCAACTGTCTTGTTAGATCCAAGGTGATCCCTTTAAGAATGTCCCTATGACTTAATTTAAAAAATAATTTGGGCAGGCTTTTTTTTTTTTTTTTTTTTTCTCCTATGCCATCACATGTGGAAGGCTGTGATGTTCATGTATGGTTCTTATGGTGCATGATCATGATTTGATTAGCTCCCTTTCTCATTTCCATTTATTTTTTTCTCTGCTTTGTGAGACTTGGGTTTTTAGCCGTTTATCATTGTATCTTTTGATGCTGTGTTCTTTTTCTCACTTTAGTTACTATTTCATTAATCTTCTGATAGGGAATGAAAAACTTGTCGGTTTGAAAGAGTAGAAAGGAAAAGAAAAAAAGGTTCAATTTGGGGAGATACCCTGATGATCAAGGGGAGATGGGATCTGTGAACCGTGGAAGATAAGAACTCAGAAAACTATGAAATTCATAACCCTGCTGTATGTAGAATGAATAAGGTATCGTTAGACACATCTACTTTCCAATAATAAACTAGACGTACATTGCAGCAAATCATTATTTGGTAAGTAAAGGACAATTTTAAAAGAAATATTCTGTTTGGTGATGAAGAGTTTGAAATATTTCTAAAGACAATATATTTCACATATTTTAAGTGGGTTCTAGTGTAAAATTTGTGATTCTGCAGAAGAGAACATCAGCAGTATATCTTTATTTGCATAGTTTAGATATTAAATTAATTTACTGCAACTTGAAACGTGTGCCTCATGATTCAGACGACTTTGCAAGCAACATGAAAAGCAGCCTTTTGTAGATGCCAGTCTTCAACAAAGTGTTTTTTACACCATGGATCAAATATGCAACATTAAAATGCATTATAGGCATATTACCAACTCTCATTATATGACAGAAGTGTGTCAGTGAAATTAACAGCAACAAAAAAGAAAAAGATTTTCTTACCTCTTAGTTGGAAGGTAGCAGCTGTTTGAGTAATTCCACAGAGGGGTAACAATGACCAACTGACTTGCACGTTTTAAAGAAAAAATGATATCAAATCCTTTGAGGATGCCATATGTTCTGTGCTTTGAGACAGTCTGTGTACAGTATCATAGCAATTAGACAGACTGGAGACTCTGCTAAAATTTTACCCAAAATGCCAGCAGAGAGGAATTTCTTGGGGCTTTTAAAATGTGAACAGAGACATACCTATGCTCCCATTATTTATGACAAAATAAGTTAGTTAAAGCGCAGATTTTCTTTTTCAATCCTTTCCCACAGAGAGCTATATATATAAGTAAGCTGGTTTGGTGTGGTGTGTTTTTGTCTTTTTTTTTTTTTTTT